>CM061537.1:54291809-54356123 GCA_030545055.2 Neoaliturus tenellus | reverse complement strand
ATCAAAGGCTTGACTTATGTCCAAGAATGCCGCTGTGCAGTATCGCTTATTTCAAGGTCTTGTTTGATTACATTGGCTACCCTGTGGACTTGCTCGATCGTAGAGTGTTGCCGCCTAAATCCAAATTGGTGACTAGGAATAATTTCTAGATCCTCAATAACAGGAAGTAAACGTTTCAAAAGAATTTTCTCGAAAACCTTTGACAGTAGGGGAAGAAGACTGATAGGTCGATAAGAAGACACTTGGTAGGGGGTTTTTCCAGGTTTCTGAATCACAACAATTTGGGAGAGCTTCCATGGGGTTGGGAAGTATTCTAGTCTTAAAATGGCATTAAAAATTAATGTCAATAATACAAAGGCTTTTCTAGGAAGTTCTTGAAGGACCCTACCAGTTATTAAATCATATCAAGGGGATTTCCTTGGGTTCACTTCTTTAATAATCACAGTTTTGACCTCACTTGGAGTAACTGCTTGAAGGGGTAAGTCCATCTGAGTTGGGGCTTCAAGAAGTTCATCAAGTTCGTCACTGATGTCAATACCAGTATCATTAGGTTTGAAGACATTTTCAAAATATTCACAAAAAGCTTCACTCTTTTCCTTGTTACTCTTTGCCCAGGAACCGTTAGATTTAAAAATGGGTGGGGATTAGTGTTTTAGGTTGTTTAAAATTCTTGGTAGCTTTCCATAATGAGTAGTTGGTCGCTTCTGTTGGAGAAAGATTTTCAGTGAATTCCTTAAACCAGTCTTTTTTTTGTTCTTTTAAACATCGCAGTAAGTTGCCGTGATGCCCTGTTAAAGTTTGTCTTATCTACAGGATTTCTAGTGTTTTGCCAAATTCTCCTCAAACGCCTCTTTTCTGCTACTTTCCTTTTTAAAAAAACTGGATAGTTTATTCTTTGGTTGTTTTTGCTTGCTGTCTTGGTGTCGCAAGCCAGGCTGAATGTTGCACCAGTTGAGTGAATGTTTCAACAGAATTATCAACATCATCAGGAGTTTTTAGAGGGATTTTCAAATTAACTTTTTCAGAAATGAGATGTCGAAAGTAGTCCCAATCCGTAAATTTATTGCACAAACTAGGAGGCTGCTCTTGTAAAATTATGGAGGTTCCCACGCTTAAAATAACAGGTGAATGATCTGATGAGAGGTCGAGATTTGATTCAATTTGCAAATAGTTGTCTGAAATACCTTTAACAACAAAAAAAAATCTAGCAAATCAGGGAGTTTATTTGGATCTGTCGGCCAGTATGTTGGTTCGCCGGTAGAAATGTGACTTAAGTTGTTACCAGCCATAGCTCTTGCAAGCTGCCGCCCTCGTGGATTATTTATTCTAGAGCCCCACATTTGATTTTTAGCATTGTAATCCCCACCAGACAAAAATCTATGACCAAGGGTGTTGAAAAATCAATAAATTGGATACTAGTAATATTATGCCTGGGAGGGCAGTAGACTGAGGATAGTGTTAACGGGCCCTTGCCAGTCTTCGACGGTGACAATTGTAGCTTGCAAGTATGCCAATTGGCATTTAGGGTTTTCGAAATGTTTTATAGTGGACTTGATTAGAATTGCAGTTTTATCAGGATGGTTAGTGAAATATGTCGTAAAATCAGGAATTTTGAAGTAACTTAAGTTTGTAAAGTGTGTTTCGGATACTAATATTATATCCAAATTGTTTTGAGAGATAAATAATTTTAAATCTTGGTAATTTTAGCCAAGCCGTTAGCGTTTCATAGTCCTATTCTATAGAAATGATTCATTTTAGTTTGCTAATGACGGTGGACAAAAGATTCATTAGAGTACCTATTTGTTGAGCTTGTTGTAACATAATTTTCCAAATTTTTCAAAAATGTGTTGATTACCTGAGTTAGACTGCTGTTTTCGTCTTGCTTTGCATATTTATCTTTGGACGATGCAATCTGTGCTTAGGTCGGCGTTTGATCCTGCATAGGTTCCTGAGCATCATGTTCGTGATAAGTGGACGTGCCAGGCAATGGATGAGTCTCAGCACTCTGCTCTTCTGATCCTCGTGCTGCCACAGCCATGTTCCTCTGTCTTAAGGGAGGGAAGGATTTGTTTTTCAGCTCCTTATAAACAGTACAGCCCTTGTAATTAGCTGGGTGATTACCACCGCAAAGGACACATTTAGGAGGTTCTTCCTGGGACTTGGTGCAGCTGGCAGTTTCATGGTTACTTACACACTTGACACAGCGGTGGGGGTGCCAACAATAGCTCTTTGTGTGCCCATAGCTTTGACACCGTTTACATTGAACTACCTCTTTTTTCTTGCGTGGAGGTTCGAAAGTGATTTTTGCATTTAAAAGGTACTGGATGTTGTAAATAAATATCCTTATTGTGCGCATGTGGTTCAAGGTCAATAAAAAAAACATTGATAAGAGCGATTTAGTCTTGAAATTTCTTGCATTTGTTATGTTTCTTACCTTGAAACCATAACTTTCAATAGCACACTTGATCTCATTGACATCAGTGGAGTAATGCATGTTTTTCAGTATCACCCTGTAGGATCTTTCGTGCTTCATTTGATAAGTATGAAAGTTCACTTTCAAATCAGTGAGTAATTTTACAAGCTTTCGATAAGCATCTATAGTGACTGGACTCAGTTTCACATTGTCTTGGTTGAACATTTATACGTATACTCATCCTTTGATATGATCGATTCTATTAATTGAACCATTGACTTCACATTAGTGGTTTTGGGTACAAAGATCGGTGGGGGTTTTGAGTCTTTTTGTTGAGGTGAATTGGACTCCGTGATCTGGTCACTCATGTCGTTCAGATTTTCCAAAGCTTCAAAACTGTTTTGAAGCGGAACCTCCACTTGCCCTCGTTTTCTTCGGTAGTTGATCATCACGAGAACTTAATCCCCGTTTGATTGGGATATGATGCCGTGAACCACCAGAATTGTCGTTTCTGTCCAATTCTTCATTACTAGTATTTGCTGGAGAATTTGTCTCAATCATGGCAATTTTCTTGAGCTTGTCACTAGTTTTGTCATCAGCGGAACAATAGTTGTGTTCACTAAGAATGAAGACAGGCTTCATGTTTGTCACGTTTGCTTGAAATGATGTATTCATCTTAATGGATAAAATCCTAACCAAAAATGTAAACAAAAGGGTACAATGGGTTTTTCTAAAAAAAAAAAAAAAAGATTAACCACAAAACCTATACGCTATTTTTAATCACATTATGAAACAGAATTGAAATAAACACAAAAAACACGATAGGTAGAAAAGAATACTATAAAAATGCTATTTTAAGTAAGAAAATAAGTTATGCGTGTTTGTTTACAAGAACCTCAGCTGGCGTATCTTCAAATCTCTAGCTAAGGAGAATGTCGGCCTTAGTCAGTAACAAGACTACAAGATCGCGCCACAATCATCCTACACTCATCCCTCATTCATACTTGGCTTTAAACTACCTATTGAGTTAGGTCGCCATTTCAGTAAAGGTATTAAAGGTATTAAAGCTACAGTTCTTTTTTTTTTTTTTTACAATATATTTATTCTGGATCAATGAATTTACATTATACACAGAAATTTCAACACAGGTAGAAAGGTAACAAACATATTGACATTAGTGGGCTCGGCCTATTCAGGTACACCCTGAAACGTAACAGTAAATGACAATAAATTTAACAGAACACAAAAGAAGGTGAACAGATAACATGAAAAGGAAGGAATTAACGAAAAAGTAGTAGGTTTTCAGTCCAGTCCAGCTAGGAAATCTTGTGGCAATCTTACTTTTAATCTTCTGTTATGAGTTTGGTGACCAATTTGAAACACCACAGCACCAGGTACAAAGTCCAAGGTTTCGATAAATTTTCTACTGGACTTCAAAACAAAGTTGAACACAGATTCAACCCCAAGCTCTTCGTGGATGTGGTTGTTACGAACAAACCAAGGGGCGTCTACTGCAATTCTTAAAATTTTATTTTGTAGGACTTGAATTTTGTTCAGCTTAGTGTGGGACACTGCTAAACCCCAGACGGGAGAAGCATACATAACTAAAGGTCGAATTATCGTTTTATATATCAATATTGCACATGCAGGTTTCAAGTGAGATTTTCGGTTAATTAAAGGAAACAATTTTGACAGCCTGGCATAACCTTGGGTTACTTTTTTATTAACGTGAAAATTCCAATTTAGTTTCTTGTCAAGCCACACTCCCAAATACTTAACAGCTTGATCATCCGGATTCCAAGGCAGAAATGTTCCATAAATTTGGATTTCATGAGGCAAAGCATGCTTTCTCAATGAAAACACCTTAGTTTCACATTTTGTCGAGTTGAGTTTGAATTTCCACATGTAAAACCAAGCAATTAGTGTATCTACAGATGATTGCAAGGAGTTAGCAGCCTCGTACAGATCAGAATTTTGACAAAGGATAACCGTATCATCTGCATATAGGGCTAACGAGGCATCTTCAGGTACAGGTATATCAGACATATAAAGATTAAATAACACAGGTCCAAGTATAGAACCTTGAGGAACACCGGCTCTGATCGAACGGCTTGTCGAAACAGAAGAATTTACTTTTACAGAAAAAGTTCTTTCATGAAAAAAAGATTTCACGAGGTTTACTATGTAGATAGGAAAACCAAAATCAATCAACTTGAATATTAGTCCATCGTGCCACACAGTATCAAATGCCTGAGCAATATCAAGAAATGCTGCTACTGTATGCTCTTTCCTTTCAAAACCTCGTACTATTGTTTCATAAATTCTTAATATTTGGTGAAGAGTTGAGTGCTTTGGTCGAAATCCAAACTGATGGGGAGGAACTATATTAGCAGCCTCTATGTGTTGAACCAACCTTTTTAATATTACCTTTCAAAGACTTTAGATAGCGTTGTGAGTAAACTTATCGGCCTGTAACTTGCTGGGGAATTATTAGGTTTGTTTGGCTTATGAACTACAGTAATTTCTGCATGTTTCCAAGTGTTGGGAAAATATGATTTTGATAGACAGGCGTTAATAATGGAAGAAAGGTGGGCAAGTCCTTTGTCAGTAAGATGTTTTAGGACAATATTTGGGATAAGGTCATATCCTGGCGATTTACGTGAAGGCATTTTTTTTATAATTGACTTCAATTCTGAACTCGTAGAAAACCTCATAGGTAATTCCACAGAAGAAAACGTGGCTCTCACTGTCTCGTTTATATTTTCCATTTCATCACCAGCAATTGTGTCATTTGGCTGAAATTCTAGCTACAGTAATACTACAAATATTGAACTGTTTCCAGGCTTTTCCGCACACCTGTTAATAATAAATAAAGTATAACAAATAAAGTCACCTGCGTATATAGATTTATTATATTTATCAAACATATCTTATGGTTGTCTTAACCTTTTTTTCAAGTAAAAAAATCCTTGTATTAAATTATTTCACGTCTAACTATAAAGAAGGCGCATCATGTGAAAAATAATGTTTTTATCAAAACATTTAAGTTGATTTTCTTTATTCATAGCACTAGCGCCACTTTTCATCCTGTTTTTGGAATTCAGAGATGCGTGGAAGGCAGTGGTACTATTATTTATATTAAGAGGACCAGAATGTTCCCCACATGGGGGAGGAGCGGAAGTTTCCATTCGGGAGCCGGGTACATGTAGAGTATAGGGAAGAGGGCATCAATTTACCTCATGTCCACGTCCTCCACGATTTTAGGCTGTCTGCGTCCAACACGTCCGGGTTCCACACGGAGCTGCATAAATAGCGGGAGCATGTTTAGTAACCTCGGCTCCAAAATCTTTGAAATTCTCTAAACTCAACAGAGCTTTACGTCAATTGGGTCAAGTTCGTGGCGTTTTATTACATTTTTGCCCATTGCATAGTTTCATATACGTTTACCATTAACTATTATTTGATGAAGAATACAAGTTTCATGTATTGTTTAAATTTATAGTCTACTTGTTAATTTATTGTAAAAGATAAATTTATTTATTACTGTTGATGAAAATTAAATCATGGTTGACGAAATTTGGTGCTAAATTGACTGATTGAAACACGTAAAATTAATGTAACAGCTTTATTTCACCATTTTTATCTGTAAAAGATTGTTTCACTTTGTTTCATTAAATATTTACTGAAAAACAAATTAATATAATTTTATTTTGTAGGATAAATGGTCTTTACGTTTGTAGGATACTTAATTAGTTAAGTTTAAAATACCAAAATCTATTTTAATAGAAGTTTAAATTAGTGCGTTTAAGGACTCAATAAATATAAGAAATAATCACCTGTATGACATTAAAAACTCTCATAAAATACTAGTCTTTCTAAATTCTTGTAAAACTGTACCGGAAAGTGATCTTTTTCTTTGATATTCTTTATCTAACAAGGCATCCTCTAAATTGAAGGATTGTTATTTTATATTAACTATATATAAACAGAAGATGGTAGGAGTAGGCAAATTCTTCTATTATATATATATAACATATATGTACACACACACACACACACACACACACACACACACACACACACACACACACACACACACACACACACACACACACACACACACACACACACACCACACACACACACACACACACACACACACACACACACACACACACACACAAATATATATATATATAATATATATATATTTACTCAACGCTCTCATAGTATCACTTTATTTTCACTAAGTCTGTCTGCCATTTCATTTCAGCAGCCGCAACGTCGCGTATGTCATATGATATGTCATTGAAAAATTAAACGTAAATAAATAGTCCACTTCCAGTTCAGATTCGAGGCGGACGATGTGTTCTAGTAGATATAGTTCTAGCTTTGGTTATTTTTACAGCAGTAGTCCTCAAGTGAGCGCAGTGGCTTAGTAAAACATAGTAATTCTTGTCATTAATGGATATTTTAAAGAGAATGTGTTAATTATTTGTTTATTTTAATCGTTATTTTAGTTGTCATATCGAAAAAAGAATCTGTTATCGTTATACAAACCTGTTGCTGTACAATTATTCCTTGAGTACCCTACGCATTTGTGATCCTTTAAAATACCTAATACTTTATGTCAGTCAGAATATGAACGTTTTTTGTTTGTTAAAACTTTAAAATGACAGAAATAAAACAACGCAAAAGTTCCAAGATTATTGGTTACTGGATGTCAGAGAAGAAGAGCCAGAAATTAAATTGGATAGAATTTGCTGGTGTTTGTAGGTAAGTGAAATTTCACCAATCTAATCGCATGAAATAAACTAACTTAGTATATAAACGAAGGTCCCTAGACTTTTGCATAATAGGCCAAGCCTAATGTATAAATGGCTTTGATAAAAAGCTTGAGCCTTGATCAGTTTTCTTTGGCACATTCAGAAATCAGTACGGTACATAACTTAACATTTGGGTACAAATTCAGTCCATTCATAGCATCCATAGTATCATGATGGAATGTTAGCCTCCGGATTACCAATGAATACAATTAATGGTGTAAATACCTGATTAATGGTAATCCTTTTCTGTTGCGACAGCACAACAGAAAAGGATTACCATTAATCAGGTATTTACACCATTAATTGCATCCATAGTAAGTTACGTTACTTTATCATTTGGTTAGAGACTAAGAGATTGCTAAAATTAGGCCAAACTATAAGATCGCAGGGCGAAACTTCGTTATCCGTCTCCACCGTTATTATCGATGTGGAAATTTCGATATTGCGATTGAAATTGAGCCCTGAAAACAATCGAATCAACAACGATACTGAAAATGTATCATAATAATAATCTAACCTAACAGTGTAACCGTAGGCCTAAACCTCCGTCACTTTAATTTACAGCGATGTTTATAACAACAAAATCAATGGTGTTTGGAAACATTTAAAATGCATATTCCCTCAATACAATAGCAAAAAAAAAAACCCTTTCTGATTTGTATTTGGCAGTATTTGTGTGATGCCATTTTAGATCTAACGAAGTCTGCTTCTTCTCACAATTTGAATTTAGATACAGCTACACAACAATCTTGGTTATTTAATGAAAGCATTTAATATTCTTAGTTATTAATATTAAATAACTAATAATATTAAATTATTATATTATTTAATAATTTAAATAATATAATAATTATTTATTATATTAATAATTATAATAAATAAATAATAATTATTTATTTATTAAAGGTTTAACACTTTTATTTTGTGTTGTTCTTTGTTACATGTTACATTAACTAAAATTTTTACTTTTTCTCTTGTTGTTATTTTCAGTTACTTGTTTGAATATATACGGTATTGTTTTATTGTCAAAAGGTTTATTTCATTATAAGTTTATTAGAACGAGGAACTAAATCAGGTGATAAAATCGTAATATCGTATCGTGTAATTGTATCATCGATATAATAGCAATATTATCGCAATATCGAAATTTCCACATCGATAATAACAGAGGAGACGGATAACGAAGTTTCGCCGATGGCAGTAACTTTAGTTTGAGACCTACCATGTATCTCTTTTCCCCAGAACTGTCCTCTTATTAGAGCATAAAAAACCGTTTGGGCGGATTTTTTAGAAACCCTCCATTTGTCTGGATTTTAGGAAGCAGCAAACAATTTACAGGCTCTAAATTAAATGTAAATAGAAACAATTTCATTTTGTTAGCAGACAGCCACGGTAAACTACTGGGCAATTACATCCAGCAAAGAATCCCAGGCAATGTGTGTTCTTTTATCAGACCTGGGGCAAAATTTAATAAAGTTGTCGAGAAGTTAAAAATCACACAAAGGATCTGAATAAAAATGATAATCTTCTGGTGATAGCTGGTACAAACAACATAGAAAGTATGGGAATAGAACAACTAATTAATAACATCGAGAAGTTAATAGAGGATACTAAACATACAAATCTCTTACTTGCTACCATACCCATGCGACATGACAGACCAGAGCTTGACTTGAAAATCAGCAGGGTAAATACAGAAATTGAAACTTTTGCGAAGAAATATCCCGATATTAAACTTGTACCCTTGCATATGCTTCCACGTCATTATTTTACTTCTCATGGGCTCCATATGAATAAAAAAGGTAAAACTAAAATTGCGGAGATGGTATCCCAGCTAATTCTTCAAGAAAACTATGGAACACAACCAAGGCAAAAAGGAAGAAAAGTCAACAACCCAAAGCCCATAATAGTTGAGGACGGAATATCTGTTCTGGAAAGGGATATGAGAGATGTCATTACATATTTTAAAGATGACTCGACAGTTGCACTAGCCCCACACGATCTCTGCAGACTTCAGTGACCGCAAACATATGTCCGCCGGAGTCGCAGTAGTGTTTCGACATAGTTTTGGCAGGCCCCAGGAGTCTGAACTTATAAATAGCCGTTTGGCATACCAGAAGGTGGAAAATGGTCCTGCTGTGTATAGCCTTGTAACCAAGGACAAATATTATGGGAAGCCAACGAACACACAATATGACGAAGCCCTTCAGTCAACTTGAAAAGGATTTCAAGTCAAAGGGGTTGAAAACACTGATATGTTCGGCCATGGGTTGTGTTAGAGATTTAATTGAACTGCCACACTTTGCGAAGAACATTGTAAATTTCCATCGAGCAACAGGAGCATCGGTGTGCATAATCTCCTACAATCAAATGGCAAGGAGGGTTCTTTGGAGAGGTCTCACACATGAAGAGTTTATTAAATCATTAAGGTCTGAAATTTATGCTCAGCTTAGCAAGAACAAAGTTAACCAAGAACTTTCGGATTTTGACGTGGCAGCTGGCAGTTCAACCGTCACAACAGAGTCCTGCGAGAATCCCCACTGCGCAGATTCCCTCAACCCTGGGAGAGGCCAACCGTCATCTTAAAAGTATTCTGTGTGCTAGTGAAAGTGAAAGTCATTATGGTGCCAATGAAATATCGTGTCTCGAAAATAGTGCGGTGGAAGATAGAGACGAAGAAGGATTTGGTGTAGAAGATGAAAACTCATTTGTAAATATTAGTAGAATAGGTGACAAAGAGAGCAATTTTGTAAATAGTAGTATTAATGACCTTTTTTTAGAGAAGTAGGTTATGTTGGTAACACAGTAGAAGTAGAATTGGCGGCCAGTAACAACCTAAATAATGATAATATATATATATTACATTTTAATATTCAGGGTTTCTTAAATAACCATGTAGATTTACTTTTGTTTCTTGAAATAAAAAATGTGATGTTAATATTATTTCTTTAAATGAACACTGGCTGGATTCTAGAAGTATACAATTTTTAAACCAGTTTGATAAATTTCAATTAGCCGATTTTTATGCAAGAGATGATCAGTCAAGGGGAGGATCTTGCATTTTAATTGAAAAAAATGTTAACTATAAAATTAGAGAAGATTTGAAATTTTTAAACGAGCCAAATTGTTTTGAAGGATCTTTTATTGAAGTCAAAGAATGGAATTCTATTTATGCTTCAATATATAGAATACCTGGGGATGGTATAGACAAAGTTTTCTTAGAAAAGTTTGAAATTTTGTTGGATAAATTAGCAGTGGAAGCAAGATCTAAAAATATATTCATCTGTTCTGATACAAACATAGACCTTCTTAAAGAAAAGGCTAATACTTGTTGTCTTTTGGAAATTTGCAATTGTTTTGGGTTCACTCCTAATGTTTTTAGTCCTACTAGAGTTACTAAACTTTCAAGCACTTGTATAGACAATATTTTTACCAATGTTAGGGCAAAAAATGTTAGTAGAGTTGTTTTAGACATAGGAGCTTCCGACCACAGACTCTTACTTTTATCATTTGAAAAATTGTGTAAGTCTTCTCCAAAGAGCAAAGTAAAATATAAAAACCTAACAAGAAAATTTAGTAAGGAAAATCTTAGTTTGTTTGAAATGATACTTAAAACTGCAAATTGGCATTTTGATGAAAACTCTACTGCAGATGAAAATTACAATAATTTTCTCTTGACCTTCCTAAATCTGTTTAATGAGGTGTTTCCAAAAACAGCTTCAAAAGGAGATATGAGCACCAAAATAAAAAATAACTGGATCACTAAAGGAATTAAAATTTCAGCAGAGAAAAAAAAATATCTTCACCAAAAAGCGAAATGGAATAGAAGCCCTGAATTTTTGACATATTATAACAATTACAGGAAAGTTTTTAAAAGGGTTGTTACATTAGCAAAACACAAATCAAATGATGACTTCATAAAGAAATCAAACAATAAAACTAAAGCATCATGGACGGTAGTTAAGCATGAACTCGGACTAAAAAAAAAAAAATTCGGAAACCCCTATTGAAATAAAAATTACAAATGAAAAAACGAAGCAAAATGACGCGGTTTCTGTAGCAAATAACTTTAATAAATTTTTTGTTAATGTTTCATATCCAGCGAATAAGTTTTCAGATAAAGATAAAGCTATCAGTTTATTTGATAGAAACAGGAAACATACCACACTACCTCATAATGATAGCTTCAAATTTAAACGAGTCTGTGTTGTAGAGCTCAGAAAAATTTTGAACACCCTTAATAACACTAAGTCTTCTGGGTGGGATGAAGTCCCCCTTTTTGTAATAAAGCATGTTTTCAGGTCTATAGAGGACTTGTTTTGTAGAATAGTGAACCAGTCCCTTGAGCAGGGCATTTTTCCAGAAAAACTCAAATATGCAGAGATAAAACCTCTTTTCAAGAAAGGTGATGTAAATAATCCTCCAATTACCGACCGGTTGCATTATTACCTTGCTTCTCCAAAATTATAGAAAAAATAGTAAAAATTCAAATTACAGAATATTTGGAAAAAAACAAACTAATAAATCCTTCACAGTTCGGTTTCAGACCAAATCTAAACACTGAAAAAGCAGTTTATAACATGATAAACAGTATCACTGAGGCCTTGGATGGGGCACAACAAACAGTTGGAGTACTGTGTGACTTATCCAAGGCTTTTGATTGTGTTGATCATGGCATACTTCTAGAAAAACTAAGTAAACATGGAATCAAAAACGTAGAATTAAAATGGTTTACTTCTTATTTGAAAAACCGAAAGCAAAGAATAATAATTAATAAATTTCAAAGTAATCACAGATCAGATTGGGAGGATGTCCATTTTGGCGTACCTCAAGGATCTATTCTCGGACCTTGCTTATTCATTATTTATGTAAATGACCTTTGTGATTTATTAACAATGGACACTTTTCAGTATGCAGATGACACAGCCATTATCTGCAAAGAGAAAAAAGATTTTTATATTCAAAACTCCATAATTAGAGAGCTTCAATCTCTTGAGGACTGGTTCACTGTTAATGGTCTCTCTATGAATGTATCCAAAACACAGATAATACAATTTTCAGCATCAACCAAAGAGGGAGGTATTATTTTAAACTCAAACTCAAATATAATCAGGTCACAAAATACGGTAGACTATCTAGGGATAAAGATAGACTCAAATCTAAACTGGCAATCGCACATTGAAAATTTATCAAAGCGACTTAGTTCAGCTACATTCGTTCTCCGGGTCATTCGAGATACAACAAATTTTGAGACACAAATTTCCATATATCATGCTTATTTTTCTTCAATAATGAACTATGGACTAATTGTATGGGGTCCATCAAGTCAAAGCAAAAAAGTTTTTATTCTTCAAAAAAGGGCAATTAGACTGATAGCTAAAGTTCCTCAAAATACTCACTGTAAACAGTTTTTTGTTAAATTTAAAATCCTAACTCTCTACAGTTCTTATATATATCATCTGGCTTTGATGGTCAAAAGTAATTTGGATGCTTTCATGGAGGGTCAACCCAGCCACTCCCATAATACAAGATTTAGAAATATGATTAAACCTGTGCAACACAGACTTAAACTCTTCCATCTCTCGCCACAATATATGGGTCCAAAAATTTTTAATAAACTGCCATCTTCGTTAAAAGACATTGATAATATTTCCAAATTTAAGAAGTCCTTAAAAAAATGGCTATTGGAGAAGGCATTTTATTCGGTGGAAGAATATTTTGAATTAGAATGATCTGTCTTTATGTGACTTTTATTTATCTTGAGTATTTTAGTGTAAGAATGACAAATCACCTGTCAATAATATTGATGTATTGTGATTATTGTAAATAAATAAATAAATAAATAAATAAATTTCTGTGTTAAGGCCTACGGGCAAAACTTCGTTATCCGACTCCAGCGTTAATATCGATGTGGAAATTTCGATATTGCGATAGTATTGCTATTCTATGAACGATACTAGGCATATTACACGATACGATTACGATTTTATCACCTGATTTAGTTTCGTTCTAATATAGGCCTAGGCTAATTAAACATGCCTTTTGACAATAAAACATAGGCCCTATACCGGCATTGCAAACAAGTAACTGAAAATAACAAAAACAAGTACATATTTTAGCTAACATAAACTTGAAATATTATCAAAGAACAACACAAAATAATTAACTAACTTCATTATGTAGGTGTAACTTAGGTGTATCTTAATTGCGAGAAGATGAAGAGTTCGTTAGACTTGAAGTGGCGTTACACAATTGCTGCCAAATACGAATCAGAAAGGTATTTTTTGTAATTGATGGAATATGTGTTTTAAATGTTTCCAAACACCATTGATTTTGTTGTTATAAACATCGCTGTCAATGAAAGTAAAGGATTGTTACGGTTAGATTGTTAGGTTAGATTAGTATACTATGATTTATATTTCTTATCCCAATATTGTTCTTGATTCGATTGTTTTCATCGCACAATTTTAATCACAATATCGAAATTTCCTCATTGATAATAACGGTGGAGTCGGATATCGAAGTTTCGCCGGCCTACGTTTTAATCGAGTCCTAAAAATTTTTTATGCATGCTACAATGTTACTTTGTTGACATTGTTAGTAAATCGTCGTTAAATTCTGTTTAAATTTGTAATGTTAAGTAAAAATTCAAAAGGCAAGAGTCAAGATCTTCATTCGCCATGGATAAAACAAATTGCATCGGCATCATCATCAATTATTACACAAATACATAGTAGGCCTAGTAAAATTATATCCACAATAAGTTTAATACATTTACCAGTTTTATTTACTCTAGGTCATATTAAACTATAGTTAGACGTCAGATCAAGTAGGCTTATGGGCGGATTTAGGTCCAAATTTTAGGGGGTGCCAGCTATCCCGTCCTAAAGTCGTTGTATGCTCATTAAAATACCAAAATCCCATTTAAATGACAGGTTTTGTTTAAGGCATATCCCAAGTAGGCCCTAGCTGTTTAGGTACTTGTGTTATACATAAGCCAGCTACTTTTATTTGATCTTTAACTGGGATCTTTAACAAATACATAAATTGAAAGAAAAATACGTGAAAATTTCACGTTTATAAGTTTGACGGCTTTTTAGATCTGCTTCCTTAAATTCAGCCATGTCACCGATGATCGCGGCGAACCCATCTCGGCAAGCGGTCGCGACACCGGGCCTGATACACGTAATCAGCCAAGTTTACAGCGCCCTGTTATTACTTTTGTTATTGATATATCGGTCAGAAATACTTTCATTAACTCAAAACAAACCTCACGGTAGCGATAAGTCATACGAAAGACCGTCTAGACAGCTATAACATAATTAATTAACAAACCGTGCAGTGTCGCGGTCTTGGGAGGAGATGCGTTTGTTCGAAGCTATCATCGGTGACTACACCTACATGGATGACTTTATGTAAGCACACCTCAAAAACTGTAAAACGTAGAAACATGAAATTTTCACTCAGTGTTCCGTAAATAGTCTTCTTTCAATTTATGTGTTTTTTAGACCACGGCAATTCGAAATAACCTATAAAGAAATAGTGTCTTAAGTATAACAAACAAGTAAAGTTGCGTTTAATTTATTATTACAAAAAACCAAAATTTTACTATAGCTCATTTCAGTTTAGAAAACTGTCTATCTAATTTGGAGTTTTATTATGAAAACCGCCCTAGAATATTGATTTCTACTGTTTTTAGAAAAGCGTTTTTAGAATCTTTAAAGGGTATAATTTATTTTTAATGGAGATAATTTATTGACCTATATTTAACTTTCAAGTCAATTTGATTTGTTGTAATTAATTTCCGTACAAAAGAAATAAAAAATATAAAAATGGTCATAACAAATTAAATCAAAAGTAACATTTTTTTATAACGTACTGTGAAACCTTACAAAAAAAAGTATATCAAAATATTGTTTTGTTTGTGAGTTGATAGTAACTACCGTACAATGAGAGTCGTTTTATTTTTGATAATGTCTCTTTACCAGTAAGGCTTATTATATACGTCGACCTTTTGAAGATACAAGTCTACAAGTAACTAAATAAGGAAATAACATTAAATAAAAAAGTACTACACACTGCACTAACTAAAAAAGAAACCGTATACTGCTTGGCCACTGAGCAACGATCGTATATAAGAGGTAAAAATTGTGGTTTGGATCCCACGTTAAACTGTAGGTCCCTAGATACCATTGGCTGTTGGGCTATGAATTAACAGTCCTGTCTAAGGAGAATGTCGGCCTTAGTCAGTAACAAGACTACAAGATCGCGCCACAATGATCCTACACTCATCTTTCATTCATACTTGGCTTTAAACTACCTATTGAGTTAGGTCGCCATTTCAATAAAGGTATGCTACAAGTAACTGTCCTGTAAAGTGCACAAAAAATAAAAATAAATATATCATAGATGTCCATCATATTTCGATCTATTAAGTCACCAGAGATAAATGTCAGGAAAGGGAGGGAGAGAGAGAGAGGTTCAGAGCAGGTTCGGTACTCGCCTTTGGTGGAAACCGTGCAGAGTAGTTGACCAGAACACACACACGCGACAGCATTATGTTCAAAATATAGTTTAATTGTCTTTTAAAATAGTTGTTTTGATTACGCAACTTGACTGCTTACGTATTAGGCCTACTTGTTAAACATGTTTATTGTCCAAATATTTTTTTATCCAATACAAAAATATTGTAGAAATTTTTTAAAAATCATAAAAAATCAGGGGGTGCCAGGCACCCCCTGTCACCCCTGTAAAACCGCCCATGAGTAGGCCTTGTTAGTTTTTTTGCTGTCAGCAATCTGAGTCTATTGGGTGAGCGAGAGAGATGTTTTAGCAGACATCTGACCTGTTTCCGATTCATTCCAGTTAAGTTGTTGGTGCCCAAGAAGAAAATATTCTTTTAATGATAGGCTAGCTAAAAATCACTGATTGTGAAAATAATTGAGCTGGTATTAAATACCTCCCAGAAATTCTTATATCAAATATAAATATACTGTAGTAGAACCTTGATAGTTCGACCCTTGGTGGACTTAGAGAATGTCGAGATATCGAAACGTCAAACTGTAGGCTATATTGTGTATATTGTTAAGGATATGTGTTTTTAAACATATGTTCTTTCACGAATTGTTGTTTTCTGATACCTATTTTATTAGAGGTTGGTGGACGTGTCAGAAATTAAGATTTTTGCGATCAATCCAACCCATGATGGTTACTAGGTTTGTCCTCTTTTTCACTTTAGAGAATATGGTAACCCTAAACAAGTTAGCAAATGGAAAAAGTGAGTTATTTTTACAGTTATCTCATCTTCATTTTTGCAAATTTCACTAAACTTAACCTAATAACTTGGCCGATCACACTGATATATTCTAACGAAAAATTGCTCAGGATATTTTAATTTATCCTCAAGAGTCCTTCATATTCAATAGAAAGATTTAAAAATCTTCATCCTTACTGGAAGAGATTTGTCTTGAGGCTATAAGTTTATTCCAATCTTTATTGACTTGTTCATAATTATTCTTTTGCCCTTTGATATGAAAAAACCCTTCAAGTTATCCCTAAGCTTAGGAGGATCATATTCACGTACCGTACTAGATGGGCCTGCGCACCCATAAGGCCAACTAGGCGACCGCCTAGGGCGGCACTTTCCCGAAGGGCGGCAAAAAATGATTGAAAAATAAAAATTGTAGGCCTACTATCTTTGCTAAAATAATTATTTTTAAATTAACGAAACACAGGTGAACATTTTTTATAACAAATTAACTGTCCTCATTAATTTTTTTAAGTTTAATTTATGTTACATGTATTGTTGCCACCCGTGGCACTGATGTCACCGCGCTAAGAGTCTGAGGCGAGGGAGCCCTTGCACTTATCAGCTGTCAGTAATTTATCATTTGCAACTGTGCCGATTTGATTCCACACAGTCATGACACTTCTATTGAAACTACATACTGTAGACTACATACTGTCATGTATTAGGGTGTCGTCTCCCACATTGGGCCTCCAGACATACCGGTAAGTTTAACAATAATTATACCAGTGGCTTGGTACTGGAGCACTAGTGATGATTTACCAGCGTAAGGTGTGATTGCCTGCAGAGTTAACTCTGATACCAATCACAACGTGCACTAGTAATTACTAGCGCTCCAAGTGATCGGTATCATTATTACTGGTATGTCTGGTGGTTTTGTGGGACACGTTAAGTGACGAGTGTCATGCCTGTCTACCAATCAAGTTACGTTATACTATTAGACTTTGACCGCCACTACCAAACCTCTTGTTCCCACACTTCAGGTATTATCCCACAATTTCCTGGCCCACCTGAGCACAACCTACTTGCTAATGTGACTGTGATAACATCTGAACATCGTGTCAAATTTGCGACTGTTTTTAATGTTGTTATCTTTTACCTACTTGAGTTGTTTGTTTGGGTTGAAGATCTTTATTGAGTGTCGAGTCTCCATGAAAGTGTAAGGTATTAAGTTTCGATGCGCGCTTGTGGCTGCAACTGCTGGTGACATTGCCCCACAAGAACCGAATATCGATGGAACCGACCAATCCTGCAGACCAAACGCGCTGACCCACTCCAGTCTACCAAGCCCCTTTCTCATCACTTACTCTTATCAATTTCATAGTTGAATTGCCGAAGTAAGTGTGAACGTGAAGAATAGAACATAGAGTAAATAATATTATTTCACGCAAAGCGACTTGTCATAACGATCTGACGTCGAATGTAAATTATTGTAGATGCTTTAACGAGGGTATATGGGTAGGGTGGAGGGGGGGGGGGGGGTGGCAAATGTAACCTTTGCCTAAGGCGGCAAAAGTGCTAGCGCTGCTCCTGTGTACTAGTGACTTTGCCAAATATCAGGGTCAAATATCTTTGCCATTAAATCACAATTAGGGTCAAGTGGGGTAAGTGTACCCCCGGGGCAAGAGGAATCCCAGCTAATAAAAAATCGGTTTATTACTCAAAAAATTTCAAAACTTAGCCAAAGGTATTTCAAACTATGCTCTTTCAAATTATAATCACTAAAAGATTATCTGGTTATTATTACTGTGTGTTTTGAAGAGTTTAAAAACATCTTACGTTTGTACTCTAAACGCAAGTGCCGCTTGGAAAATTGAAGAAATTACTAAAAATTCAAATATTAAGGTAATTATTTTAAAATTGGTAATCTGACTCATTTTTTGAAGAGGAATTCAAAAATAATATTTTTAATTACCAAAAAAGCCATTTTGGGGGAGTTAGGGGGGGGGGGGGTACACTTACCCTGTTTTATATCGCTGTTGGGGCAAGTGTACTTTTACCAATGGGGCAAGTGTACGCCCCCCTCAATAATGGATAGATTAGCTGATGATAAGGCAAACTCTTATCTCATGTATGAAGAAAAAAGGTAAGTACATAACTTGTTTCAATACATTTTTTTAGTTTAGTATAGGAACATTTAAGGCCTAAGTAAAATAAAAATAACTTATTAAGGTTTAAAGTTACTTCACCAAGCGGACGTTTATAAGAAATTTCCTAACTACCGTATAAGTTATTTTGATAGATAAAAAATCAAAATGAAGATAATTTTCTGCTCTTTAAGACCTATTAATTGTCAATTAATTGAAACTGGGTTTTCCGTTTTACCGTGCAGAGGTTCACAAAAAAGTTCATAACTCCTGAACCGTTTGAGATATTTTGATAAATAAAAAACCAAAAGAAAGCTCATTTTCTTCTCTATAATCCACTTGCCCCAACATAAACATATATGCAATGCAAAGCTACATTGAGGGGGGGGGGGTACACTTACCCCAGATTCATGGGCAAGTGTACCCCCCAAACATCACTTTACAAAAAAAATTCTAAAAAATACAAAATTGAGATTTTTAACAAAATAAAAGTTCTACATATACAAAACATTCCAAAGAATAATCATACAAAATTTTATTTTTATATTACTTACATGTGTTTTTTAATCTGCAGTCAAAGTGGTACTATGTGATTTTGGGGGTACACTTACCCCACTTGACCCTATTTTATTATAGCTTACATTACACAGTATTTTGTTAAATATCATTTTAAGGTTTTTTTTTTTAGAAACAAATATGGATAAAATCTTTCTTGTTTTTAAGAATTTCTGCTATTCCCCTCTTATTTTAGTTGAACATACAACAGTACTGAATCCATGAGTGAGGGGGAGCACCAATTGAAATAGTTGGTCCTAGATGCATTTGTATGACCGTGAATCATATTCATTCAAACATTTGTCAGTCCCAGTTGATGGACACGAACTTCACCATCCATACAAGCTGGACTTCCTCCTGGGACGCTTTTCAAGGTTGGAACCACTTCTTGATAGCTGACCTGACCGTAGCGGTAGGTGGTATGAATCTTTCTCGGAAGCAGTGGACTATACTCAATCGTTTCCGCACTGGAGTGGGAAGATGTAACTATTGGAAGTACAAATGGGGAATGACACAATTCCAGTCATGCGACTGCGGAGCAGAGTATCAAACTATGGAACACATAGTCGAAGAGTGCCCACTGTGCCTTTCCTGAAGGATTGACCAGTCTGCATAGCTCAAGTGAAGCTGGGCTGCAATAGCTTAGCGCCCTGGATTTAGCTCTATAAAGAGAGATCTAATTTTTGTTTTAGTGTTTACATTTTTACTTATACTGACTCAGGTGCTCTGCACCGCAGAATTTATTTTATTATTCTTAAACCATGGTGGCTGGCCAAATGAGCCATACGATATATATATACAGTACACTCTCGTTCATCGGAACTAATGTGGCGGACGGCCGGTTCGGATGTCAATAAATTCCGATGAAGCGGAGTCCGTCGTGAGTCATCATTTCCGCCCGTACGGTCGCCTATCGTGATTGTATTCACTATTGTTTTTAAGATAACACAAGAGATTTTATGAAAATAAGGCACTTAAACTTTGAACATGGTAACAGTGAACCTATAGGGATAAAAACAACACAGGAAATAAAGATCTAAAATATTTATTCTCATATTCCATATTCATATTCATATTCCAGCAGTCAACTGACTTGCACGTAACACAGCTGCAGTCGCAATGCGAGACAGACTGAATGACAGTTTTTAAAGCGGTCCAAGCGGATGTATTGTTCACTTCCTGCCCCCTTTCTCTTTCTATTTTTGTGTGAATACTTCACAGCCTCATAAATTACATCGATGGGTACAGATTATGGAAAACGCCTGATGACTTTTGATGCAAAATGTGATACTTCACTGTTGTGCGGATAGAACGAATGGAAATTGAAGGTGCTAAAACGGAAAAATTATTTATTTCGCAAGAAAAGAAAACTAATAATGTCCAGATTTTTAGTTCCGATGAAGCGGAGTTCCGATGTCGCCGAGTCCGATGAACGAGAGTGTACTGTATATATATATATACATATATATATATATATATTCATTCAAAATAAGTTTCCTTTAACCATGCTCTTTGTTATATGGCACTGTCATCCCTCTTGGCATTAATGCCCTGGCTAAAATGTGACAAATTTTATAGTAGCCTATAATATAGCATAAACTTAGACTAACGTATTCAGTAGGCCAATGAGTAATTTTGTTTTCTTTTTCAGGAAACATGGATTCTCCTTAGTAAAGGTAAATTGCAACACAGATTTCAATATGTTAAGCCTAGCCCTATTAAATTTATATGAATAAACTAGAACAAATAACTATAACTAAAAATAGATTATTCTTTCTACTTGAATTTTTTTAAGTGCAGAAGAAGTCTCTCTAATCTGAATTCTGCTATTCCGAAAACCTGCCTAATAATTTAATCCAGATACATTTTGTCTAAGAAATACAGAATTTTTCCTTTACTTTAGAAATGGGGAAATCCTGATCGTTGATATTACATGGAATCTTCAGTTATTAGATTTTACCCCGTCGCTGTTGTTGTCGCTTTTCTGCAGTTTGATTGATGTTGACCAACTTTATTACAATGTTCAATCGGTATTTTTCGTT
Organism: Neoaliturus tenellus; assembly: GCA_030545055.2. Lineage (NCBI taxonomy): Eukaryota > Metazoa > Arthropoda > Insecta > Hemiptera > Cicadellidae > Neoaliturus > Neoaliturus tenellus. Next base: position 54,334,893 of record CM061537.1, on the reverse strand, counting down.
ATTTGTTGTGGTCCCAGTTCTAGCATTGCTACTGAGCGCTTACCGCATTCCGATTGTTATTCCGTTTTCATAACCCCTGTTTGAGTAAATGGCGGTAGAAAACAAGGCAATATCTGGCATAGTTCATTAATTTTGCCTATTTTGAAAATTTTTAAGATTCCGGTACGGATTAGCTCCTAAGATTATTTTAACTCTACTGTACTGTACAGTCAATTGCCTCTACAGTGTTAGATCGCAGTAGAATCTACTGTACGGTACTAATTTTTCTTCTTACATTCGGTTATATTTTTAAATTGATATGGCAATTTGATAACATCATGAAAATTTTGTATAAATTAATTTCCACAACTCATACCTCCTTCTTTACACTGGATAGCATTTGTGTCTAAAGTGGAAACCCATAGAAAGACGAGCTTTTCTGCATGGTCTGTTTGGTGAAATTTAAGTCAAGGATGACCTTAGAAGTAAGTTAGGCCTACATCCAACACCCTTAATCAGGTTGCCACATTTGGTGAAGAAAAAATCGGGACAGGACCCCCCCGTCCCCTCCAGAAAAGCCCACATGGCCAAATCTTAGAGCCAATAATTCATTGAAATAATGTAGCCTAAATGATCAACTTATTAACACTAGTAAATAAATGGGTCATTTAATTACTGCTGTTTGCCTCGATTCGACCAATATGTGGAACAGTTTGATACCATTTGAAAGCCATAATGAAATCATATAACAAATTTTTTACCCAAAAACATTGAAATTTATTCAATACAACCAAAGAGAGAAAAATCAAATACACAGAACTGTGTAGTGCAAGAAGAAATGAGTTCATAATCTATTGTTGAAGAATTTTCTTCTTAAAAACATACGTCGCGTTGCTCTTAGTAGCATTAATAAATTTTTTTGCTCTTGTAAGTTGAAATAAAGTCAGCACAAGACATGTCTAAATTTAAGGTAATTAGTAGTTCCGCTCTAATTAAGTCGACAGAACACAATCCCGAACATTTCTCCATTTTTGAGACATAGATACTTGAAAACACTCTTTCAACATAAGCATTTGATGGTGGAATGCTTAAGGGACATGAAACAATGAATTGCAATTAAGGCAACTTCCCTTCTTTTACATTATGAGGTTTACCCATTTCTGAAATCCAAAAAACGTTTCATCTTTTCTTGAGTACAGTTTGCTTTGTACGGTTTTCATAATGCTAAATAATTCATTTGCTGTGGTGCTGCTGCTTTGCAATGTCATATTTGGCTTTACAAAAATGGAACAGACTGGCAAAAAAAATGCAAATACAAAGACGTTTTTTGAATACTCCAAATTACCAACTGCATTTTTGCATACCAATCCTCCAAACTAAGTAAACTCCTCAAAGCATTGGGTCAATCTTCCCTTGATTTACAAAATATGCCATTAATGCAGAGAACACCTTTAAAATCTTGTCAATGGCTGGTCCAAATAACAACCACCTCGTAAGAACATGTTTATTTAATTCCATCCATACAATTTCAGTTTGCTCAACAAAGTCTATTAACTCTTCTCGGCGCAGTGAAAAACACTGAAAATGGTTGTAAATTTTCAGTTCAATACCTTCAATATCAATATCAAGTTTTTGCATAGCATATTTTAAAGTATTATTCGGTATATGAGCAAGACATCCGGCTTTCACAAGGTTAGGATATATTTCTTTAGGAGTTTTCTTCTTTTATTTTTTTATTTTTTCCGCTTGGCTCCAAAATTTGCATTTGTGTTATCAGCACTAAAAGCCACCACGTTTGAAATGTTCAAATCAAATTTTGCGGGTGTGTTCAAAATATTCTGGCATACAATTTCTGAAGAACACTCGAAAAAGTCAAGAAGTTTGTTTTGGCAACCCTTGTCGATAGAATATACTGCTCACAAATAGGATACATTTTTCTGTTCCCCTTATTAGATCAATCGGTCATTTTACTAAAGTACATGTCATTATTATTTTACGTTGTAGACGATTTTGTACAATCAAGGGCAACTTCTTCAGCCAGGGATGCAAACACTTCCTTTGCAATAGACTCGCATTTTGTCTTTCCGCAGTTGATTTTTTTAGTAATGTTAGAATCAGTAAATAGCTGCAGTAAAAGTTTTTTGCTACAATCATTTGAGTTGTATAAAATATTATGTTTGATACAATGAAATCTATCAATTCAGCAAAGGCAACTTTATCACTTTCTGGGCTGTTTTGTTTTTGAATGAAGTTTTGAAGTACAGTATTTGATTTTCCAGCAATTATCCTCCTCTTATGCTCTACACCAGCATCTTCAATACAATCTTAGATCCAATAATTAGATTGCAATTAAGGCAACTTCCAATTATAATCATCATACTATGCTTAACTTCAGTAATTCCACCAAAATGTGATTTTGACAGATCTTTGTTACAAAGTTAACACCTAGCATAGAACTCACTGGCCCCGTTTGCTAGCCACCCACAAGTTCCCAACCATTCAGCTTGAAACTTACACATACGTTTTACCTTCTATGGCGGGGATTTTGATGTGGATGGTTTTTTACCGATGTCATCTTCTGAATCAGTGTCTTTATTAGGATCCATGATTTATGTAAACAAATAATTAACGACTAAAAAGCACACTGCACTTCACACTGCACAGAAGTAACCACAGTCATAGCGCGCCAATACAATAGTGAAGCCAACATGTCTTTACACTGACAGGTCGGTGACTGTCAATATACCCTAGTTAACATGGTAGCCGCTCGCTCACATGAGCATCACTAGTGCTAGTATTTACTACAACTATAAAAGAGGTCATTTTGGCATCACCAGAATCAAATGCATAATAATCATTAAGCGGTGGAATATTAACTCAAAGCCATTAATAAAAAATGCCTATGAACATTATTAATTTGTCGTGTAAAACGATAAATTGGAACAAAATGCGTCCCGACGAATGCTTATTCGGCACGCAGGACGTAAGTGTCCGAAGTCGGGAGGGTCCAGACAGAATTGGAACGGGTGGCAACCCTGCCCTTAATACACTTTGTTTAAAATGAGTAGTGTATTAATAACTTTATTTATATTTATATATAAATCCAATGTGTATACTCATTTATATCACAAAATATAGTTTGTTGATTAAACAACCTTAATTAGCCATTAGAAATTTGCTGAGAACACAGGTCTCGTCTCCTGCGGCGGGGGGGTTTTTTACTATACACCGCTGCTTAAGTTATATCCGGAAAGATCCAAGGTGGCCTGATTTGAGGGTGTTGAATGTACTTTTAAGTGAGCTCTTTATGTCTAATTTAAACTCATTCTGTCTATGTCTGATTAAATTTTACAAACGTTAAAGGATGTGTTAAACTTATTTTTCCTATGACTTGTTTTTAGCATATGACTTTCAGAACTTGTTTACTGTAATGCTGTTTTTAAGATTAAAGATTTAAGTAATTGTTGTCAGTTTACAGTAATTTATAAATATTTTCCCAATGGGCCTACAATTTTTTGTCATTTTCCTATTTTTATTTCAATTAGGAAACCTATTTTGATTTAAATTATTTATTTCTAATTTTTAGTTACCGTAATTAAAAAATATTTCAATAGGTATAATTTTTTAATAATTATAGGCCTAAACAGTAAAAAAATTTAGTCTATTAAAATTTTAAAGAATATTACATCAGGTGAAAGCCTATGTCTAAATGGGTTTCTTATTTCAATGGTTAAAAGATTAAAATTAGGCCAATCAATAAATTTTTAGTTGAAGAATTTTTTTGTTTTAGATAAATCTGGATAAACCACTGGAAACCCAGGGACCATTTACAGTAATACTTCATAAGCTGACTGATATCATTGCTCAAACCATCCAGGGAAATACAAAGGCAAGTATTGAAATAGAGTGTGCTCAGGCTAAATGATGTTAATTTATTTACAAGTACTAACTAGTTCTGCACTTTCACTTTCCATTCTTATTATTAATTGATTGTAGCTAGATCCATGAAGCACTATAGTGTTTTCAACCATTTAATGCCCATGGATCAGTACTAAAATTTTAGGGAATTGCTTAGTGGAGGTAAAAACCTTTTTCCACCACAATGGACGTTTAGATACTTTTAGCCCTAAAACCATTATTTCATGGACATCTAAAGACCTTTATAGAATTAAGTTAAGAATAAAGCATTTGGTATAAAAAGCTTGAACTCAAAGTCCATATGCATTTTATTTTCTATAAATACGCATTTCACAATTCAGATTCAAAGTTCCCTGTTTTTAATTAGTATTATTTCATTTTAACTGCTAAAGATTAGTGTTAGTAGAATTTATTTGAGTCTGACTAGGCTAGGACATACTTGAATAGCTATATATATATATCTGGACTAATAATATATTTGAATTCTTATGAGATTGAAAATAAGTGAGTTAGATAGTGTTTTACAATGTTATAAGAAATTTCATTACACAGTGTAGGTAAAATTATTGTAGTGTAGGTCAAGTATGCAGTAACTTATTGCAGGCCTCAGAAATGGTGTGATTATAAATTTGGTTAAAAACTATAATATGTGTGTCAGAGAAAAATGTTTTTTGTATAATTTTTTACAGAATTACTCTTTACTTGACAGTATACAAGTATACAATTAAGCTTATCAAACTTAAATGAAACATTAATGTTTTCCGCATACATGTGTTTAAAAACTAAACATGTAAATAGATGGTTTAAATTCCAATGTTTCTAATCTGTTGTTTTGGTTGGTCTGAAAAAACATTTATTTTATCAAAATTAACCAACATAAATTAATATTACCGTACTAATAAATGTCAGTTTATCAGCGGAGTAGTTTCTTAATCTTGGAATTAAGACTATCTATAGTTATTATTGAACTCATTAGTGAATAATTAATTTTAAATAGTAGAACAAAAATGGAGCATGGTTTTATATATTTATTTACAAACAATGTCTAAGTGAAGCCCACCTTATGATATAAAGTAAATTATCAAGCCATAAATAAGCCATTACTATTTTCTTACATTTTAACCTATTCTCGTACTTGTGCAGAACCATATATCTGTAAAAACTATGTCTATTCTATGCTGGTAAAACTAAATCGGCTTATATGATCCAACAAATTCCAATTATGTTGTTGTTGTTGTTATTGGTGGATAAGGAGACCCCGGCCGAACCGTTGAGCACGTCTGCCTCTAATGGGCATTTTGCGCAAGCCCCCGGAAGGATGGGATATTGAAGGAAGAGAAAGGGTGAGACACGGGACTGTCCACTCATGTTCAAGTTAGGGGTTTCTGTGCCCGTCGCATTCCTCACCCCCTGCTGTCTTGAACATATGTTCCAGCTAGGGGTTTCGATGCCCATAGCATTTCTCCTCACCCCCTGCTGTCTACATATGTTCCAGCTAGTGGCTTACATGCAGTTCGCATTGACCCCCCACTGTCTTGAACATGAATGGATTATGAAGGAAGGGAAATTGTCATAGTGGACAGCCAAAAGACTTACCACAGTGTTATGACAACTTCGTTTGCTGTACCCAATGTCAACTTCGCAACTAGTATAAACCAGTCTTAAAGTTGTCCTGGGATATTCCAATTATATAAAGTACGGTACTGTACTTAAACCTCCATTGTTCTTGCATTATAAACATTTAGGTGTTTATAAAGAGAAATTAGGTACTTTTTTTTTTATTATGGCCTTCGGATTTCACTAGTTTACAGTGCTGCACCAGTTAGGTTACAATAATGGTATTAAGTTACCTTAATCGTACCCAGTAATGTTCAAGTTGTTTATCTATATCAACACCTGAGAATATCTGCAAAAATAATAGCCAAGATGATTTTTAATACACAGTCATTAAATGAAGTTAATCCCTGTCAAGCATCTACTAGTTGTGTGCAGTCCATATCTGGTGTCATACATCCTGAAACATCTTGGGAGATACAACGGTCAAAAAATAAGGAAAAACATTCACCTAAACAATCAAACCAATTTATTCTTGAAAATCCAATTGTCACCTCAAATCAATTCCATGTTTTGACTGATCAACAAGCAACTCCTACAACACAACAACCTTCACCTGCCAGTGTGGTATATCTTAAAAACAATACTGGAAATCTTAAGAAAAAAAAAACAGGAGCGGTATTTAATAAGAAGATTAAGCTTTCGGTGTATTCAGATAGTCAAGGTAGAGGTCTACAGCAATTTATAGAAAGTGCTGGGCAGGGTGAAATCAAAGCAATTGGAACTGTTCTACCGAATGCACGATTACTAAATGTTGTGGAAGCTGCACAGAGTTCTTCGGATGACATTATTATCCTGATGGGTGGTACCAATGACTCTTTCTGCAGTAACTTTGAGCCAGTTTATAGAGACCTAGAGAGGAAACTTATTGAGTTAAGTAAAAACAAAACAGTGATTTTGACAACAGTTCCTCAGAGATTCGATGCTGATATTATGGATCCAGTTCACAACAGAATTAATCTCCTTAATGCATATATTGGAGAGCTAACTAATAAAATGCACAATGTTCATCTTGTTGATCTTGACAACAATAAATTTAACCCTTTTCATTTTGGCCGGCAAGGTCTTCATTTCAACTTAAGGGGTAAGAAAAAATTAGGGTTTGTTGTAAGAGATGTGTTGTTGCAAATATGCTCTGCAGATGCAAACTTAGAACAAACAGGAGGTAAGAAGAAGACAGAATCAAAAATGACAGAGTTTTTCAATGATGACATGCCAATAAAATTGGTTGAAGCTCACATGGCTAATTTCTTCCAACAACATCGACACAACAAAACTATTGGCTTTGCTCTCAGCATCTCTGCCGATTTCTCTGACCCAGGCCACATGACTCGCGGGGTGGCAGTAGTGTTCAGGTCTCATTTCGGAAGGCCTAAACCGTCACAGCGCCTTACCAGTCACTTGGCCTTACAAAGCCACCATAACGGAGCAGCCGTGTACAGCCTCATAACTAAAGCAAGATATTTTGATAAGCCTAACAAAAGTAATTATGACACTGCCTTTAAAGATCTAACCGAAAGTTTCAGGAGGAAGAAGCTAAAACACCTCATCTGCTCCCCGATTGGTTGCATACGGGACAAAATAGGTTTGCATCACTTTATTAATAACATTATCAAGTTCCAACAAATTACTAAAGCTAAAGTCACAATAGTCTCATACTGTCATAATTCTTATCAGACTTTGAAGAACGGTTTACCTCACAAAGACTTTGTCTCTCAACTAAACGACCTAATCAATAAAAAACAGAGGCAGCCTTCATCTCAACTGGACTGATGCAGATGCAGCTCCTCCAGCGGCCACGGCGGTGACGAGAGCAGCTGAGCAACTCATGATGCAGACGTCAACCCAACCAGAGCAAGTTACTTTGGAACCAGGCGAATTATCATTTAGTGAAGTGCTAAAGCAGAGTAATAGTGATGGTAGTGGAGTCAGTGCTAGGTTAGACACAGTGATGTACAGCTCTAGTGCAGCCCAGTCATCCTTCTCAGCTTTAAACTTAGTTCTCCAGACCAACACACCAATAAAATAAAGTCACAACAAAATTTAGTCAAAATTTTTCACCAGAACATTCAACACCTCCCTTCAAGATTAAATTCACTTCAGGCAATTTTAAACTAAATAAATCCCCATATAGTTGTTTTGACAGAACATGACATGAAAGAAGAGGAAATAAAACGGCTGAATATAGATTATTATTTAACAAAATCTAGTTTCTCTAGAAAAATAAAAACCAAAGGGGGGGGGGGGTTATAATCCTGGCAGAAAAGGGTTTTGAGATGAGGAGGGTCTCTGTGCCAGATGCTCTAAGTAATATTTTACTTGAAATTTGAATTTTGTGCCTGTACATGGAGTATTAATAAGCAAAAATATCTCATTATAGGTATTTACAGGTCACCTAAATCAGATGTCAATATTTTTTTGGATAGGTTAGGTGTTTTAATTGATTATTTTAATAAAAAATATGATAAAATTATCGTAGCAGGTGACCTGAATATTGATGTTTTAGTATCGGATAGCAAAACTAGATTATTACGGTAATACAGATGTTAAAAAGTAAAAATATGAGGCACCTTGTCGATTTCCCAACCAGAGTTACCAACATTTCAGAGACGGCAATAGATAACTTTTTGATAAAAAATATAAAATTATGTAACTTAAAGGTAGAAGGTCTGGTTACATTCTTATCTGACCATGATGGACAGCTATTAAAAATACAGTGTAAAAATTCAATAAAAACAGTAAATTTGCCTATCAAAAAAGAATTGCGTAAATTCTCACCTGAAAACATAAATCTTTTTAAGCAATTACTTTCCCAAGAATCGTGGTTTGATGTCTATAATTCCAAGATGTCTTTTTTTAAATCTTTTCTTTCTATTTTGTTCAAGCTTTTCCTAAAATATTAGCCACAAAAAGAAACAAAAAACGTACATGGATAACTAAAGAATTAAAAATTAAACAAAAAATATTATTCAATTGACCAAGGAATATCGTTGTAAAAAAAGCATTAGTTTAAAAAATTATTTACATCGGGAAAAGACTATTTATAAAAAAGAATTAAATAAGGCTAAAAACAGACATTTAAAAAAAAAAATTGAAAGTTCCCAAAACATTAAAAAAACAGTTTGGAATATAATCAACTCTGAAGTTGGAGAAAATGACAAGAAACCGATTAAAAATATAATTTTAAAAGAAAATTCAGAAACAGTTTCAGACCCTAAAAAACTTGCAAACATGTTTAATGGTTATTTAAGTGATATGGTTACGGATTTGAATTTGAATGAAAACAAGACCAACTATGTGAAAGATGATTTTATCGATGCCTTGTTTGTAGAGCCGAAATTTGATTTAAAACCAATCAATAAAAGGGAGGTGGAACAAATCATTGAGTCTTTAAAAAATAAACATTCCAATGGGCATGATGAAATTCCTGTAACAATAATAAAAGCTGTAAAATCCTATATTAGTAAAATTTTGTGTCATCTAGTTAATTCTTCATTTGTATCAGGCATTTTTCCAAACCTATTGAAGCAGGCAAAAATAATTCCCTTACATAAAAAGAATGATCCTGAAAATATATCCATCTATCGCCCAGTGTCTGTGCTTCCTTCAATTTCTAAAGTGTACAAAAAAGCTGTCCATTTAAAATTATCAGAATTTTTGGAAAATTTTAATACATTAGATGATAATCAGCATGGATTCCGCAATGGGAGATCATTGGTGAGCGCGGCTGTTTCTTTTATTGAATCTGTTATTGAGTCTGTAGACAAAGGAAATTATACAGTTGGCATATTTATGGACCTTTCTAAAGCGTTTGATAGCGTAAAACATTGTAAATTACGAGAAAAACTTCAAATTATTGGAATACCTAAAAGAGCTCTTAATTGGTTTTCTTCTTATTTAACAAATAGATCTCAGTTTGTGGAAATCACCCATTTGACAAATTACAATAGAATTATCAAATCATCATCAACTTATCAGTCAATTAAATTTGGGGTGCCCAAGGTTCAATTTTAGGACCTTTGCTTTTTTGTGTTATCTTAAGGGCATGGAAGATACTTTAACGTATAAACAAAATTCTAAACTATGCCTTTACGCTGATGATTCTAATTTGATCGTGTCATCTAAATCTCCTGAATAAACTGAAATTTTTTCATATGTAGAATTAGAGAATATTGGTAATTATTTTTACAATCACAACTTGTTATTGAATTCACCAAAAAACAAATTTATAAATTTTAAAACAGCACAGAACAAAATTACAAAAGAACCAACAATAACTTAAAACTCAAATAACATTCAAAAGGAAAATAAAATCAACTTTCTAGGTTTAACAATTGATGAAAATTTAAAATGGGACGAACATATAGAGAAAATTTTAATCAAAGTTAACTCTGGAATATTCGCATTATCAAAAATGTCCTTTTATTGTAATTTAGAAACTTTAAAAAGTATATATTTTGCCCATGTACACTCCCATATTATGTTCGGTTTAGCATTATACGGGTCATCAAAAAGATTAAATATGGATAGCATTCTGCGGCAGCAAAATAAGGCTATCAGAATCATGCTTAAGCTTAAACGAGATGATTCAACAAAAGAACATTATAAAAACTTGCAAATTTTTACTGTTTACGGGCAATATACATATGAAACAATTCTTATTGCCAAAAAGCAGGATTCAGAGGAAAACGTTAGTCCATTATACTCTTATAATCTTAGGAGAAGAAGGGAGAGTGTTCATCCTTATGGAGATGTTTATCCTTAAAATTTTTTGAAAAAAAAACCTCATATGCTGGTAACCTTTTTTCTAAAATATGTCCCTGATTTTATAAAAAAAGAAAAAGATCAATCAAAATTCAAGAAAATGCTTAAATAGTACATAATAAATTTATCAGTATATTCTTTTGATGAGTTTTCCACCTCCCATAAATAGATATAACTTAAACCCTAACATTTTCTGTATATACCGTAGAATAGAATAGAATAGAATATTTTCTTTATTGCCACAAACATCTTTTTACATGGTGTATACACAACACAAAGACAGGTGACATTGTCAAAATGAAAAACAATATGCTACTATGCTATTGTAGCATAGTACAGGAGAAATTTCTTTATTTAGATTACAATTTTTGTTAAATACCTATTTATTGTACTTATTTGTTGACACTATTCACTGTACCACCAATGTACATGATATATGAATGAAGATGTTTGACTATGACTATGACTATAACCAGGTTTCGGTGAAAAATTGTGCCATAATTATGTAGTCGTCACTGCATTCCAATTTATTGTACTTAATGACGAAGAAATAAGGGTAATTATTGAGTTTAGCTACGGCCATTGGAAAATGAAAATTTCTTTTTCAAAATGTCGGAAATTTCACGCTGATTCCGAAAATGACAGTTTTTTCCTGCGGAAAAGCTCGGAAAACACCGGAAAATCGGAAAAACCGGATATTAAGTTTTTATTCCAAAATACGTCTAGTGGGTATTTAAAATAACCGGAATACCGAGCTGATCACAAATATATAAAAAATATTTCGATCCGATTTTAAATAAGCCGGAAAATGCGGAAAAAGTGTCGGGAACGCTATATGATGAACTTTTTTTTAAAGTATGTCATGTGGGTACTCAAATTACACGGAATTTCATGTAGAACATGAATATGTCTATATTAATTGAATACAACAAATTAATACTTAATAAAGATTAGAAACTTATAAAACAAATAAAAACACACTAAAACTTACATAAATGAAGCACTAACAATGTTATAAATGGTTGTTAATTAAAATAGATTATTTTATATTAGGTAGTACTATACTGTACATTACATATTAATATAATATACCATAAGCTAACTAGGAAACCTAACCAAACCTAAATTAAACTAACCTAACCTAAAACCATCGTGTGGGTACTGACTTTATGTGTTTTATTCCATAAACAAGTATATATTCTCATTTCACATAAAATGTTGCATAGTTGTACCCACATACATGATGGTTAGGTTAGGTTAAGTTAGGTTAGGTTAAGTTAGGTTGGTTTACGTTAGGTTATAAAGGTTAGGTTTCCTAGTTATTTTATGGTATGTTATAATAATATGTAATGTATATAGTACTACCTAATATCAAATAATTTATTTTAAATAACAACCATGTGTATAACATTGTTAGTGCTTCATTTATATAAGTTTCAGTGTTGTTTTTTGTTGTTTTCTAAGTTTTGTTTTTATTGTATTCAATTGATATAGACATATTCATATTCTACATGAAATTCCGCGTAATTTGGGTACCCACATGATATACTTTAAAAATAGTTCGTCTTATAGCTTTTCCGACACTTTTTCCGCATTTTCCCGCTTATTTAAAATCGGATCGAAATAATTTTTACATATTCGTGATCAGCTTAACATCCCGGTTAATTTGAATACCCACACCAATAAATTCAAGGTAAAAGGACTTTTCTGGTTTTTCCGTTTTTCCGGGGTTTTGCGCGGGAAAAACTATCATTTTCGGAGTCAGCTTGAAATTTCCGACATTTTGAAAAAAAATTTTCATTTTCCGATGGCCGTAGCTAAACTCAATAATTACCGAAATAAGCAAAATTAACTCTCTATGTGAAAACAAAATAATTATAAATTATCTTACAAAGAAGTGAAAATAAGACTTTTTGAAGAAGTAATAGCTCATTTGTGTTGTTTGAATAAACGATTGCATAAACAAATTTTAAATATATAGTAAGTTTAATGAAACGTCTTAACTGTTGCCAGTTAATTTGTTGATCACCAGCTAAACAAAAGGACAAATGTTTATAAATGTATTGTTCCAGATAAAGCAAGTAATAGCTACAGATTCCACTAGTTTACAGGGCTCAGTTAGGTAGTTCCCGTAAGTTCCCCAAAACTTCCCCAGACACTTGGAAATTTTTCCCGATCCTAGATCACCAGATCGTACATTAGGTTAGAATAATGGTATTAAGTTACCTTAATCATATCCAGTTCTGTTCAAGTTGTGTAGCTATAACTAGGTTTCTTTAGGCCTAAAATATAAAGCAAGAAAAACTTTAAAATAATATATTAATAATCACAAAATTGCACTGAAGTGTCCTAAGTACACATATCTAAAGGTAGGGCAGGATAAAATTGTTGATTAATTTTGAAAAGTACGGTAGATTGTCTATGATGAAAGACTTCAAAGAGATCTGTTTCTAAATAATTTACATTTTTACACATTGTGTTGGTAAACTTAAAAGTTCAACTGTTTTATTAGCTTCCTATGCTGTTTGTAATGTGTTTCAGAATACCATTGGACCTTGCTCTGACTTGGAGAGGCCATGACTATGTATGAATGTGGAGTAAATAATTTTGAATTTGAAATTAGTACTTAAAAAAATTGTATTTCCTTTATTCTAGTGAATTTTTTTCAAGACAACAATAATATTTATGATTTTGTACTCTTCAGGCAATGGCAATGATAGATCAAGTGGAGGCTTACATAGAAAATCACCCCGAAGTTGCAGTGATTGACCCGTTGGACAATGTTAGAAAACTGCTGGACAGATATGTGTCTTACAGGGTCATACATGACAGCAACCTAGAGGATATTGGTGAGTCTGTTAAAAATAAGGCTATATAGCTTAGCTCCAGGAAGCACATATCGTCGCCTTCCAGGCATATGGTCGTGTTAAAAAAAAAAAAAATGGATTTTTAGGTTATGACAGTTTTTGAATCTCCCAGACAGCCTCTACACATTACATGTATGGTCGTATTTATATCCCTGCTAGTTTCTTATATTCTATTTCTTATGAGTCATATTTCAATTGTAAATTTAAATCAGATGGATGGTCGTATCAGTTAATGATACGACTGTTTGCCTGATACAACCTAGTCAGGAAATGTGTCCTATCTCAAGATACGATCATTCGTCCGAACTAAAATTTTAACCTTGCATAGTGTATGTAAGATACATAACGTGTTCAAGCAAACTGTAGTATCTTGTTTATATATATAATTTTTTAAAGTATACATACCCTACATTTTAAAATCTCTTGGTGTGCACTTTAAAGTTTAGGATTCAATGCATTACTAGACTAAAAATAAAGTTTCTAAGTTCATTTGTTTAGAATCTCTGAAACAAAATGTAGGTGTAGTTTTTGTGTTTCTGCTCTCTTGAAAAATCACCGAAAAAGAGATACGACCATATGCCTTGAAACGGAAAGCGACGATATGATAAACTTTTATCCAGTTTCCCCATTGAGTTTCACTCCATACGTCTACATTTACATTATATTTACATTTACTTTACATTTACAGGAATATTAATTCTATAAACAGCTGTTCTAATTTAAAGTATTCAGGGAAGATTGGTAATAAAAACAGAGGATGTCATAGAAAGATAGGGGTGCAGAAAATGTCCTCCTAAAATTGACCCCAATTCTACTGATCAAAGATTTCTCCCAAAGATACGTGATACATTACTTTGCCTTGAAACTCAACAGCTTACAATAGGGCAGTTAAATGATAAAGATTTTTTTTTTTATTTCAGTTTATTGTATTAAAACATAAGTAGACCTCCTTAAAATCAAATCAAAACTACTTTAAGTAGCCTACCTAAATACAAAATTAAAAAATTATTTCAATACAACTATTTGTAATATTAATATTCAACTGGTATGACATTTTTCTTTAATGCTACTGGCATTTGGTGTACTAGATACACCAAAAGAATTTTTTTCCATAAGTTCCGCAAAACTTCCCCAGACACTTGGAAATTTTCCCCAATCCTTGATCACCAGATCGAACATATTCTGCACCCCTGCTGCGAGTCAGCGCAGTGAACGAGCTGAACCTGGCGGTGAGTGAGCACATCGAATGAGCTAAACCTGAAAGCGAGTTAGTTTTGTGAACAAGCTCACCTGAAGGGCTAAAAATTTCTCAGGTTGGCATTTTCAAATCATGTACCTGGTAAGTTATTTATTAATAAGTATTTTTAGAATTTAATGATATTTAAAACAAATGCAGTGGGCTTTTTTGTTTATCTGTTCCTCTAAATTTGGAATTTTGTGGTCTTTAGTATATTTCATGTGTATATATTCGATTTCAAATTAGATACAACTATTTTAAATATATCAAACTTACATCTTTAATCAGTAATGTATCTTAACAAACTTGACCCCAACCGGAAACTATGATATACCTTTGTATAAGGAACAGCAAGAGGGGAACACTAAAAGGCCAAGATCATAGGAAATTTTTTAAGCCATTTCTTGCAAAGAAAACTCACATGGTCTAAAATTTGCCATGTTGGCAGGATCAGTTACTGAAATGTATTAAAAAGTAGTTTTAGAACTCTGTATTTTAAAATAACGTTGTTTTTATTCATTTTGCCTTTCTTGGGCATGAAATGAGACTTCACCTCAAATTCTTTCATTTCATAAATAAATCGGGCCTTCAGCATATGATTTGTTGAAATTGATTACAATTTCAGCTTCTATAATAGATGTTCACTATTTTTACCTAACTACGGTATTACTTAAGTGTAAAATTTAAAGTATTGTTGGATTGGAAGACATATTTTTATTCCATCAAGCATAGGAGGTACCTATTTTTCATTATTCCAACATGCAATGCTGTTCAAGTAGTTATATAACCACAGCTTATTGAAGTATATATATATTTCAAAGCATTCAAAGATATTAGATATAAACTAGAGATCCTCCCCTAGTCAAAGTTCGACCAAAATTTTAGTTTATGTATCCATGTGAGCCCCTTTAGTTAAATAAATATTAAAACTGAAACAGCCATTCTTCCTGAGCTGCTAGCATATTTTATTAGAACAGCTATTTAATGATTCAATCAATTACTCTTCTTCCATAACATAAATCTTGAATCTTTAAAAGCCTGTAAGGCATATACAATGTGGCCGATTTAATTTCAGGAGTTCCAATTAGGCCTTAAAAAAAAATCCCCCTATCAGGTACACTCTGTCATGTTATACCTGCTGAATCAAGATTTGAAACATGTAAGGCTCAAGACAGCTCTTCTTTTATTATAATTTTTTTTTTTTCTCCACAATTCTCTAACCGAGGGATCTCACCCTTTAGGATAATTGTTAAAAATGATTGTTTTATTTACTGACATTTAAAAATTTAAAAAAACAAGTCCTTCTATAATTAGCCTTAACGTTAAAAGTAACAATTTGTAGATGTGTCCAGTTTCAAGAACTTTTAAACTTGTGTAGGGTAGGAATATTTACCTTAAATTGCCTAAATTCTTGAGTTGATGTTTTTTTTTTTTTTTTTTTTTTTTTTTTTTTGATGATCATCGCATACGTGTTGTTATAAGCACTAAATTAAAAACACATTTTCGTCATACAACACTTTATTTAATTTAAATAAAGTGTTGTATGACGAAAATGTGTTTTTAATTTAGAGTTGATGTTTTCTCTCCTATGTACATTTCACCGCAGGTGCGGCATCTTCAGGGAGATTCTTCTTAAACTACATTAATAATACTAACACATTATATACAAAATTTACAGAGTTATTCTTATTAGCTTAAAAGTTCACAACTTAATTGAATTCAAGTTCACAACTTAAAAGTTCTATATTTTTATAATTTTGTTTTACCAATGTAAGCATGATTGTACAAATTTCATGAATAAAGTTAAATTGAATTGAATTGAATTAAACACTCGCAGACTGCGCGCCGCGTGCGGCAGCGGCGACGGCTTGACGAGCGACAACAATGTCCGGCATACACTGCCACCACCGCGCTCGTCAAGCTGTTACCGCTGCCGCACGCGCCACGCAGTCTGCGAGTGTTGTGAACTTTTAAACTAATAAGAAGAACTCTGTAAATTTTGTATATAATGTGAATGTAAATTTTGTATTCATAGAACTACATACATACATACATATATACCTTATTCGTATTAGAGTAAATAATAGGATTCAGTATTGTAATCTAACTCACTACAAAGAAGGTAAAAAACACATTTACTTCCAGTGGTGTTAACTTACATCCAGTGGAGATCACTTAAATTATTGACCGGGAACAACTATAATATTATGTCAAATTGATTGGATGGATATATATATATGAAAATTATGTTTCCGTTTAGACAAGTCTGATTAAAGCAATGTTCGGTTAATACTCACTGAAAACCTGGTCTGTCAGGCCCATAAGAACTTTCACAAACGCATATTATTGGCGACACTGTTTACCTGACGTTGCCCATCCCCCCAATACCTACCTCCCCTCACACCCTCTACTCAATGATATATTGTTTGGTTCAATGCCGTGACCTTGACGGATAATCTAAGAATTTTTAGCGGTCTGTGAGACCAAGGGTTCTGGTTGGTGTAAGTACCAGGAACTTTGATAGTATAAAGGCCATTTCACACCGACTACCGCTACCGGCTACCGCTACCGCTGGCGGTACTTTTTAAAGGTCGCTCACCGTGTTATCATATGGGACAGTTCATACCGGACTACCGCACGCCCGCGGTAGTGCCGGTAGTACCGCCAGTACCGCTCCTCGAGCGATTTTGTACCGCTACCGGCGCGGTAGTTTTGGCTCGCGCATGCGCAGAACGCCAGCCTGTCGACTGCAACCGTCTCGCGCCACCAGAAACTCCCGCCTCCCGCGCAGACGCGGTAGTTTTGGTGTGAAATGGCTTACGGAAACGTCTGCTACCGCGCCGGTAGCGGTAGCCGGTAGCGGTAGGCGGTGTGAAATGGCCTTAAGTTATACAGTGGGTCCAAGAGACCGGAGGTTTCAGGTATGAGAAAAATATTTGTAAAGTTGTGTTAATGATTAAATTATTATTTTGAAGGGTAAAGGTATCATGAAATATTAGAGGAGTCATGTAGACAGCAAAATATATCATAAAAATGGTTCTAGACCGGGGTTTCGGTTGGTGTTAGTAAGAAAATGGTTTCGGTTAAAGTGTTGATAATATTTATTAAAAGAAAGTTGTTTATTGTTACAAGGTAGGCTGGTCAAAGTGGAGGTTGATAAAGAAAAGGGTAAACAGAAAAAAGGAAAACAGGCTATTTTGTTTTTGGAGTAGTGTACTGTACAAGGAAACAGCTAAACAAATTATCGTTTTGGTTTAAAAATGAGAACAATCACGTGTGGTGAGCGCTGTGAAATCAACTGTGTATAGTAAAAATAGCAGTACACACGCCATCAAGCAGTTCTGCTAGTGAGGAGCGCTTATCGATGTGCGACTGTGAATATAGATGTATTGATTTGGACCCATGTGTGTTTGGCACTTGGCCAATCTCTCTTCACTGAAAAATCCCACTTGGATCTATTTTGAACTGAACATGGTAATAGATGGAGGTACAAATCAACGCAACACATTTAGCAAACGCTGCTCTACTTCTCAAAACTACCCAGATACATTCACACATGAATTTTTTTTATGTTTCTTTGTTGAACATTTTAGATAAAAATTTATCCCATTTTCATTTATTAGTGCAATTCAAAACTTTTCCTTTTGAAACATTTATTTTAGAGATTATTTTGTTTCTCATTGTATGTAGGAAAGACATTTTCCAATTTATCAATTTCACATTTCACTACCATGAAGAATTGCTAAAAGAGTTTTTATTACAAATAATATGGTTTTTTGGTGGAACACACCATTAAGTTTAACAGTATATAAGAATTTCCTGTTTTAAGTAATTAACCGTTTCACGAGTATGGACGGTCCTGAACGTCCAAGTCGTGCATTAGTCCCTTGGCAAATAATTTTAACTGCCAAGGGGCCCAAAGGAGTAAGAAAAAATGTATTGTTTTTGCACCAAAGCTTTATTTTTACATAAGTTTGTAACTTAAAACTTTAAAAGTGCAGTATCAAAAGTAAATATAGTTTAATATCTTTTCCCCTGATTTAATTATTTCTAATTAGTTAATGTTTTTAAATTCAGTGTTTCTATTCATTTTTCACATTAGAAATGTAAAATACTTCTATAAAAGACCACAAAAGCACTGTAACAAAGCTTGTAAGTGTAATGGCTGCCTATAATAGTCAAGTTATGATGCTAGCTCAGCAGGTGGCGGGAGTGGCGTTTCACAGCACTAATAGGCTATGCCCTAACCTCTATTTGTTACATCCCTAGATCTTCTCATTATAATTCAATGAATAGGTTGAATAATTAGTTTTTTCCACTTGTTACAAAATTGTTTTATTCCATTTGAATTGAATATTTGTTAAAAAAAATTGAATATCAGCACCCAAGAACATTCTAGAACGTTTACTATTTTTTGACACTTTGAATCAAGACATTCCAGAACGTCCATACTAATTTTCTGTAAAAATACCTTACTCATATAAGGATTAAAAAATTAACAGTTTTTAGTCATGCATTACTTTAAGACAAGGCACTTGGTGAATATTAACCAGTATTATTAATAACTCTCCAATGTAAGTTCATATACAATTCAAGT
The DNA here is from genome assembly GCA_030545055.2 of Neoaliturus tenellus. Taxonomy (NCBI): domain Eukaryota; kingdom Metazoa; phylum Arthropoda; class Insecta; order Hemiptera; family Cicadellidae; genus Neoaliturus; species Neoaliturus tenellus. The sequence goes on along the minus strand of CM061537.1, from coordinate 54,315,917 downwards.
AAATACTGCTCCCCATCACTGGTATTCATAGGAAGATAAAGGAATCGCCCAGTCCCATTGGAAATTCGCTAAGTATGCAGGTCTGCTGCGTTGGCAGTATTTATCATCTGCAACAAACTATTCAAGGAGTATTTTTCATGAGAGAACTGTGTTGTGCCAGATGAGATCACATGTGTACTTGATTGATTCATATCGGCTTGACACGTGGTCTGCAAATGAGTTTGCGTAGGCTCCAAGCCAACAATCTGAGCTAGTCTGAAGGCCGTCGAGGTGTGAGGATTGAATGACTCGTCAGTGAATGACTCATCACTTGCTGTGCCCCCGGAGCTGATTTGCTGATTTATTTATTGTCGTTGCATTACTCATTTCTGGTTCCTTGAAAACCTGTTTTGTTATGAGAATTTTAATGAGTGGTTCCACAAACAGCGTCAATTAAATGTGTTGTGAGATTTAAATGTATTTAGTTATAACCAATGTCAATCAATCCATAACTGTGTTGCACATGTTGTCATTTAAAACTAAATCGAAACAATTTGGACACATAGTCACATAAAAAGAAAAGATATCTTTAGTAGCGTTTTCTTTTAAGTTAAATTTAAAGCTGAGTCAGTTTAAACCTGATCTCAGCAAACAACACTTTGTAAGCAGAAATTCTTTGAATCTTTAAAGCTTCTTTATATGACACCCAGACCCTGAAAATAACTGATGTAACAGTGAATATAAATTCCTAGCGTGTGTGTCAGCTGACTAGAATAATTCATGAGGCATGAATTGATTAACCCCACCAGCTACGTTTATGGGTCTAGGCCTTACTATTTTGATCATTTTTATTTTGATCATGTTTGAACATTTATTAAATCACAGTCTTGTTGATAAACCGTATCAAAGTACTTAGCTGTACTGTCGTACTTATGTCCTTATCCTGTGTAGATAGTCTTAATTTAATTGAACTACAGATGGCCCAATGATCGATATTTTACCACTGCTACTTTGTACTTTCATTTAGAATTCAATGATCAAGTCCTCTATGAAATAATATTTATTGTGAAAGCCAATGACACTAGAAACTCCTTTATCCGACCTTCTGATAACCGACTCCTCCCGATATCCGATCTGGTGTCCGACCGTCTATCTGTGATTTCCAAAGGCGCTATCCACAAATCAAATTTGTTTTGTATCAAAATAAATTACTTGATTTAGAGCAACACGTACACTAGTTATGTATAAATATTATAATTTTTTTATTATATCTTATCTTGATTTTGCAATTCATGTGTTATGTACAGTAAAGTTGTATTATACAGTATAGCTTTCTTTCTTCCTAGGAAATGCATTTTATTTGCTCCGATATCCAACTGTTTGGCCATCCTGACCATGGCCTGGTCCCATCATGGTCAAAATATGGGAGGTTCTACTTTACACCAAATTACGAAGCCAATTATTGAATTATTCCCAGAAACACTAAAATTTATCGTGTGGGGTTAGGAGAGCAGCAAAATATAAACTTCCCGCTTCTGAACTGTCATTTTCTTTCAGTTCACGTTCAGTACACGGAATGCAGATTTTGTGTGCAAAATGAGCAAAATATTATTACGCTTGTAATTATAATCAAATTTGTTAATTGTGTTACATTAATGTGTATCATATCCTGAAATTCTAAATAAGTACAGAATACTATACCATAATACAAGGGGCTTATGAGATAACTTTTATCATAAGATCAAAAGTATTTTTTTTTTATATGCAAAACTTTACTAACACTTAAAAAAAGCGTAATGAAGCTAATATAGTCATAATTAGTCTTGGTAATGATGCAAGTTATGATTTGCAGCTGACTAAACGTTTTCTGAGATATTACAGGAAATGTGTCTTCCAAAAATACAGTACATTTTCTTATGGACATTTCTTGCAATATCTCAACAAATTTACATGCTACGATTCTAAGAGAGAGCTCAAAAATTACTTTTGTCTTGTGAAGTTCAATTATTTTGAAAATATAAATTTCAGGTCAGAGACAAAAAATAAACCTTTTTGTCCCTAAAAACCCAAAGACTTTTACACAAATGCAAAAAGGGGAATTAGAGTTGTGATGGATTGGAGAATTCTCGTCCTCACATAGTGATGTGGGCCGGGCAAATGCCCAGTGGGCGGGTCATTTATAAATGGGCATTTGCCCGGGCAATATTTATTTAAAATACCACACTGAAAATATTACAGGTTTTATTGTATTACGCCTTAAACTGAACGTTTTATAAACGCCCAGTTTTTGGGCGCTTAAAATCGCTTTGGGCAGATGCCCGGGCAAATGCCCATTTATAAATGACCCGCCCACTGGGCATTTGCCCGGGCATCTGCCCAAAGCGATTTTAAGCGCCCAAAAACTGGGCGTTTATAAAACGTTCAGTTTAAGGCGTAATACAATAAAACCTGTAATATTTTCAGTGTGGTATTTTAAATAAATATTTTTCTAAATTGTTATATAAAATCTTATTTACTGATTAAGCAGGTTTCTACTCTGTAATTCATAAATATGTGCATAAGATAAATTTATAATGTCTAATTAATTAAATTTAAAGTTAAGTATTAAGGTTTTGTTAGTAAAACAAGTGCTTTTTAACCACAATGTAAATTTCCTAACATAAAAAGGCACCTATAAAATTATTTTTATTCATATACAGGGTGGAAAAAAAGTCTGGGGACGATTTAATATTTTTTAAAGTATTTAAGTGACAAAACTAAAACGTTGCATATTGATTTTGAGTGATTAAGACTACTTCCTAAAGTACTTAGTGTCCTTGGATCTCGAAGGGGGGACGGTCCACAAGGAGTAAGAAGAAAATCTTAAATGTAAGCATATGTCAATATGTACATCAAATTAAAGGTCTTTGAGACTGGAGAACAATGCCGCAAACCCGATCTCAAAAGAATGACGGAGTAAAAAATAGCAGGCGATCAAACTTTGTTTTAACCCTTTAACGCCCAGCGTTGTTTTTATACAACGCCGTGTTTCTGCCTATTTTTCTCAAAAATTATTTGTTTGAACCACAAAAGCCCACAGTTGGTTTAAAACAACACTGATTTGGTTCAGAAAATCACCACTAGTTAGGAGTTTAGACCAGTTGTCAAAGCAACAGAACATTTTCTTCAGAGCCACTTCAAGGTTTGGAGGTTACAAGTAACTTGTGTACTTTCAAGTGATCTTTTATTATGTTTCTAATTTTATTTTATTTTATTTTATTTTATTTCCCACGGTTAAACCAATTTTACAATTGTATGAGTATACAAGATGGTGACTATGACATTAAATTAAATTACTTTGAATATAAACTATGCACAAAATAACAAGTACAATATAGATAGATAATATGATAACAACCTTTGAATATAAACTATGCAACAAAATAACATGTACAATATAGATAGATATGATATGATAACAAGAATGATAATTAGTTTGTAATGTGGTAAAAAATACCTCATCAATCCTCAGTTATTCTATTTTATGTGTAAAATAAGTTTTAGTAATTCTTGTGAGTATTTACCATAATTATTTGAGAAAATTGCCATGTTGTTTAAAACCTACAATGGGCGGATGTGACATTAAATTTCACTAGTTTAATTCAGATTCCCCATATAACCCCATAGTAATTCTAAATTCATTTACAGCTAATATTTTGTGTTAATTATATGTCTTTTGGACATTTTGTATGGGTCATGATCCAAACTTCACAATGGAGCCAGAATATTTGGACAAAAAGATAAAGAAAGATTTTTATTAATTCCTGATTACAACGTGTCAGAGGTGGGGGACATTGGGATAAGTACTTTCTTTATTCGATATTTACCAAGTTGTGATGTTTTTCTATTGTGATAAATAAATTTCTATACGATTTTGACAAAGTTGTGAATTATTGCAACTTCTGTTCAAGAACAACCTTCTAGTTATTTTATACTTTACCAAAATTGTAATTATGGTACATTAAATCCACAAAAACCTACTGTTGCTTTTAAACAACAAGGGATTTTTCTTAGGTTTTGCCCGATGTAACTACAAGTACCCGTTGTTGTTTTTAAACAACATTTTTTTATTTTTTTAACCTGTGAGGGAAAATTTATAAAAACAGTGTTTGTGTGTTATTTGGACCTTAAATAAAAGAAAAATGAGAGGAAAGAATTTTTTTTATCGGTGCATCATAATTTGGGTTTCAAAGGGTTAAATCATATTGCTGAAAACAAAAAAATGCAATAACTCCCAATCCAGTCTACCTTTTGAGGTCGGGTTTGTGGCAAATTGCTCAGAATGCAATGTACTTTAAAATGATGTATCATATGACGTAGCCTATTGCAGTTTTCCTGACGACCTCCGCTAGGGACGTCTCTAAAGGAAGTCTTGTGGGAAACTGCATTGGCCTACGTCATATGATACATCATTTTAAAGGGCTTTGCATTCTGAGCAATTTGCCAGAAACCCAACCGGAACCAAATTACAACCTTACAACTGTTAAGACTGATTCATTGTGTGTAAAAAACAAATGTAAATTAATTCTATTACATTAGCCAGATATTTAAAATAAAAATAAACCTATGAAGTTATTTTCAGTCTAAATTATTTCCTCTTGTTGACAAAAGAAAAGTGTTGACTCTCTAGTAACTTACTGACTTCCTACCAATATAATTAAAATTATACAAGTAATTATTTTTTTTAATATAGGCTATTATGTAAATATCTAATGTAGAGGTTTAAAAAGTTGACTAGAAGAGTAGTGTTCAATTTAATTTAATTAGGTTTATTAACCTTTAACTGGATAAACGCCCGGCACTTATGGATTTTGGGCATTTATTTGGGCAAATGCCCTGGGCATTTGCCCTGAGATTTAAACGCCAGGGCGTTTTACATCACTATCCTCACATCATTGTTCTGTGTGCAAAACTAGTTTCATATTGAGATTTATCCAGTATTGATGTCTGTTTTTTCATGTCCCAGATGTGTTCACTCCGACGTTCGTTGAGCTGACAAGTGACGATGTGAGAACCAACAGTTTGAGACTACGGAGTGCCGGCATAAAATATCCTTTTGGTAAGGTTATAATTGATTTGATTTAAATTCCACCATACTTTTTAAATCTTTGCTTTAACTTATCTTGATTAAAAGTTGTGTCTTGTAATATTGTAAGATTTTTGTAAGAAGTCAACTTTTTTACATTTGATGTCGAAAAATTATTTCATTGCTTGTGGTTGATTCCTAGAACCTTCCTCCTAATCAATATTACAGGAATACCCTTTCAATAATACAGTACAGTAATTGTAACCTTTTTTTATTTAACCCTCCTAAACTTAATGGTAGGTGCTTAAAGTTAGTTATCGTGGGTTTAGTTGTCATGGTGGGGTGGATTATATTTATATTACCTTTTTTTTATTTCACTTATAAATTAAAATTTCCAATATAATGTATTGTTATGTTTATTTATTATTTTTTACTTCATCAAGAGCATTAAGGGTTTTATTTAACTTATTGAAAATGAGAATTATTTCACCAGCATTTAGGCAAACTGTTGCGAAAATAGTTGGTGAGTTTAGCCTTATCAGACACAAATGCCCGATGTAGCTTTCATTAACATTTTCCACGAATGACACATCAGTATTGGTTGGCCGGGCGAGCGACAGCCATGAGATGGGACGAGTTGATAGCTCCACCGCGTAGTGGCCAGCTGACCTTGACCTCCCTCCGACCTTGTCTGGAATGCGAGGCTGTTTGTTCGTTTGTTTATGGCTTGTTTTTGTTGCAGTTTGCAAGCCTTCGGTCGCCCATGGAACAAGTGACTGTCATAAGGTAAGACGCAACGCAAATTGCGTTTTCAAGATTTTTTAAAAAATAACAGTTGTATGCAACATTTTTTAAGTTGTCTAACCTGCTACACTTTGAAATATTTTTTTTCTTCATACATCACTATTGTTTAACACGTTGGATGCGTATGTCGCACTTGTGCTTCATCTGCCTGCCCGCCGCTGCAATGAGTGGTGCGAACGACGCACAAGCGCTTCATGCCATTTTTTCCTGTCGTTTTTACAATTTTTGCGCTAAATGTTGAATTGACAACCGGTATACTTTGATTTTCATTAGTTTAAGCTTATATATATGACATAGTCAGTTTCCAATTTTGTCTTTCTCTCACTTTCATATTCTAGTTACATTTTATGTTGTCATATACATTTATAAACACATTAGAACCCCTTTTGTATTTCAAAATGATTAATAAAATATTGTTATCCATTTTACTGTTTAATGGAAAATTTTAATCAACATATTGTTTTGATTTTTAATTGCTCAAGTGCGTTATTATCTATTTTTTTTAAATCGCGTTTATTTGTTGATTTTCTTGTTTTAAATGTTCAATGGAACTAAATATATACATAGATAATTTCATATCGAGTTAAAAATTTCAGCGTTGGTTTACATAAATAAAATATAGAAACAATATTTAGCAGCGAACGTGTTAATTGTTATTGTGTTTTCCTTGCAATTAAGTTGCTTGGCGATCTTAAGAGTGGTTTAGCATCATAACCCGGCACAGTTACCTTATCCTAGAAAATAGTATAGTAATAAAACTTTGGACACATGCACAGATCTTTGCCGGTCCCTATACTCGTGGTTGGTGAAATAAACTTCTAGGAAAGTGTGCATTCGTTTTTGTGTTGATAACTAGACCTACTAAACTTAGGTATGCGTGTGACATTTCATCACTCTCCCAATTCTGTCACATTACCAATACCTTAATACCTTAATTCCTTAATTGAAATGGCGACCTAACTCAATAGGTAGTTTAAAGCCAAGTATGAATGAGAGATGAGTGTAACGAGAGATTGTAACGCGATCTTGTAGTCTTGTTACTGACTAAGGTCGACATTCACCTTAGGCAGGACTGTTAATTCATAGTCCAACAGCCAATGGTATCTAGGGAACTACAGTTTAACGTGGGATCCGAACCACAATTGACCTCTTATATACGAATTGGTCTAATTATGAGGATGGTCTTTATGGATGATCTAGTATTCACTAGTGCGGACGTTAATCCCCACTAGGGAATATCGCATCCACAAGCCATCGCTTATAACTATCCATAATTCGTGACCTCCAAGTAGCTGGATTACAGGACGTCGCCACCGTCCCAGTCCCAAAAAAGCTTAGAGCCAGAAATCTTTTTAGGTACTTATCTGTGTCCATTACGTTTTAAGAATTTTTATCATTTGCCATTGAGGAAGGAAAGAATTAAAGTGAAATAAGCCCTTTATGTAACTTATAAATACTTCAAATTCTCCCATGTAATACTTTAACTTTTTGGTTCCAAATATATTTTTAAATACATTTGAAAAGTCCATCATGGTGCAAATAAATTTGAAGACCGTTTTAAACATGTTAATGGAATGCAGTGGGTTTACTGTTGCAATTCAGGTTGTACTTGATTGGTGATTATAGCGTCTACTTTCTCTGAGGTCGTTGGCTTTCAGCTTCCGCTCTGTAACCTAGTAATTTGATCTTTTTATTTAGACTGGTTTCCAAAAGCAAATCTTTAAAACAAGTTTAAATATTTTTATGAAAATTAATAATGCTATCGTTATTTTTTATTGTAGGTGTTTCTATTAAAAAATTATTGGTTCATCTTAAATAAGAGGGATGGTGTACTTCAGGTACTCGGGAAAGCTTTAGAAGCGTTACTAATCAAATAGTTAACCACTAACTTCTTGATTTTTTTGGGTGTATGTTCTTCTGTAATGTGCTTGGGACATTTTTGGTAAATCTTTAACCAAAGGTCAAGGATTTGCATAAAATAACTGAAAATATTAACTAATCAGGGAGTAAATATATCTAAGTGAGATATTCATGGTACATTTTGTGTGTGTTTTTTTCATTTCTCCCCAGTTAGTAATTTTTCATTTTTGGAGCTTTCGATCCTCAAAAAGTCAAGGTGCTGTTATAAAAGAAATGTTTAAATAAAATTAATAATGATTCGGCTTGATAAAAATGCAAATGCTAATCTGTTACCTAAAGTATGTTAGTTATATTTTCCTTCATACTTATTTAAGGGAAACAAAAATATAGAACCGTAAATAGATTTTGATAAATTTGTATTAAGTAAAATATTTGAAGGGCATTCCATTTGACTTTCTGTATAAATGTGTTGCTTCTAAATAAAGAAGTGACTCATATGCAAAAAACCAATGTGGCATAATTTTGCCACACCTATCACTTATATAGTTTATGGGAAAAATATATCAAAAAATTATTAATGATTGGATTATGACTACATATATACCACATACTAGTTTAGCAATATTATTGTAGATGTGGTGATGTGTAAATTGTTTTTTAGCCATATCATTTAAGTTATTTATTGAGCTATTGGCCTAATGTTTTTTAAACTAGTTTTATTATTTAAAATTTTTCAAACAATATAAACGTTCAGATTATTTTATTATTCTTAAGAAAGTTACTGTTTAAACAACGTAATACTTAAATATTTGTCACTGTAAATTTTGCAAGATAAGGTTTCTGAGAATTGGAAGGTTTTAAGCTTATATAGTGATAACTTTCAGATAAGAATATCATAACCATGCTGAAATGAAGTCATAATTTTTATCTTTACACTGATTTGAAATCGATAAAAACAGCGTTATTACTTTTTACCAAGAACTATTTACATTAAATTAGTATCACCATTAATTTTGTGACGCGAGGTTACAATTTACTAATGATGGGTTTTAAGTATTTTGCCATGACTTGTTACCTCTCATCAGTATGAATTATTACTCTGCAGTAAACTCTCAATTTACTGATCTCTCCAATCCTTAAGAATTTTTTACATTTTAAGCGCCTTTGATTTTTAAGTGTTTTACCCGTGATACACAAAGTAGTTTATTAATGTAAATTGTCAAGTGATTGATTTTTACAAATCCAAACCGACAAGTTGATTCATGGTGCAATTGATTTTGTAATGGAGTGCTAAAAAAGGGTAGGAAGTAAACTTTACAGTTTTCTCAATAGCTGACTTGATTTAAAATCATCAATTTGCTATGATGCGATATCAGTGGAAAATGTAAACCTATTGGTGGTCATTTCTTTTTATTCCTTGAGAATAAATATTCTTTATTGTGTTTAATACACACTTAAACTTTCCTATTTTCCTTTTCTTGACATTAAAAATAACCCCAGCCGGACGAGTGGCGATTGCACTCTGACATGCTAACAAATGATTCTTGTCACTCTCTTTCTGCGTGTTGTTTGGATTATTAAATTGTAGAAGGCCTACTTAATAAAAGTGTTTATAAGGTAACTTTTTCAGAAGATCAAAGTCCTTTTCTTTAGTGTTAGCTCACAAAATTGAATGAACTGGCGACCTTTGGTTTACTAAGTGGGCTCCACAACCTAAAGATTAATCTATTTTATATATTATTTACTACATTCATTATGTAATACATTATGTATTATAAAGAGCTCCATGGCCACTCATCTGAGACACTGCCAATGGGAACAAAATCTTATGTTCTTTTATTTAACTTAAGCTTTTTATCACTACTCTAGCAGTCACAAAAGAGGTCCTTTGAGGGCGTGGTTTAGGAGAGATGTGTTCTTGAGCTAACAATGGAGATCTAAGCGATGTTGTCATACTTATTCCTTGCTGCAACCCCCAAGCTTAGTTGCATTAATCACATGTTTTAAATAATTACATTTTTAAATGTAAACTTTGGAAGTAAACAGTCCAAAATAAAGTGTGCGATATGGAACACTGTGCAACCCTCAATGGACATCTCTCGTGGCGGCTGGTTGGTGTAGACTATAACTATTAGGGTCTTGTTTAATGTCCATAACCCAGAGGTCCGTAGATCGTAACCACGCTCAGCTACCAATTTGTGGTGGTGGCTACATATAATGGAAAGGGGTGGTGTTCACCGCTAACGATTGTGGCCTTGGTTTGGTGATGGTACGGCTCGTTGGTATTACCTTGTTTGGGTACGGGAAGGGGTTTTGGATGCAGTACGGAACTTGTCGGAATGTGAACTAGCTATTGGCGATAGTTACCCTATGAATTGGCTATGGGGGTCTGGTGGAAGTTTGCATTGGAACTAATGGTGAGTTAGGTCACATGGAAAGTGACTTAAGTGAAACTTGGGAAGCGCTGGTTTAGGCCATACTGTTCATACCCAGAACCAAGATCGGTCTACCGAATGAGCTCCTACCCTAAGCCAGTTTTGATGTGGCCTAATAATGAACTAGATATAAATGTAATATTAAGCTAATACTGAATTTCAGATGTTGTATGCAACAAGAATTATTGAACTAACTACTCCTGTACCAACCTGCCATGCAAGGGCCTGACTATTGCAATCATAACATAATTATTCCTATCCCTTACATTTTGGGTCTATATGATATTTTGAGAATAACCCCCCAGTCCTAACCCTACCCTAGCCTAGCCCCTTATTAGTTTATCTAATCATAGCTGTACTTATCCGGGGCAGCAACGAATTACAAGTCCCAGGATGTGTTGCTGCTTCGCCTTCTCTAATTTGAGAGAGAGAAAAAGCAATTGTCTTTGAAAGTGAGGGTTCCCGCGTCTTGTGACCCTGTGGTTTTGGCTGTTTGAATGGCCAGCACTTTAGACGCGAAATATGTATAATGAGTGAGCTGTGGTGCGGCACGGCACAGTTTACCTACATGAAATTTCATAAGCACTAACTTTTATCTTGGCAAATAAAGTTTTGATGTTGTTGAGATGACAATTTTTGTGTTAAATTGTAAAATAAACTAATTTAATTTTACAGTTGACTCGCGCTAACTTGAAATTCATGGGACGGTGATTTTTCTTCAAGTTATGGATAGTTTGAGTTAGTAATAGTTTGGGTTACAGAGGTAATTTTTAGTTAAATTTGACTTAAAGAGGTAACGTACAATACAGAATTGTGATAGTAGACAAACCTTTGTACTGGATGTGTCGCCGACTCGTTGCGACCTGTGAGCAGGAGTTCCTACTAACAGAGGTGCGTAGGGAAGATTTGAGATTTATAGGTAATTTTGACTTGTTAAAGTGAAGTATAATTTACAGTTCGACTTATCTACTGACTTTGGACTAATAGAATAATTTTTGTGTCTCTTTTGACGTCACGTAAGGTTTATTTTTTTACTAAGACAGGTTTTTCCAACAAGATTGAAAATAATTTGAAAATTTTGAGCAATTAAGATTCGAGTTAGTGAGAGTCTACTTTGTAACAACAGCCACTGTCTGCATGCAGGCGTGTTGGACTCTCACTGAGGTTGATGTCTGTCACAGATGACTATAATCTTCAATGAGGCCGGGCTGGTGGACTGCAAGCCTCCGTGCGTCGCGCAAACGTTCATCAACCACAACGCGGTTCTGTTCAAGATCTACGTCCTCGGTGATAACTTCAGGGTTGTCGAGAGGCCTTCGCTCAAGAACTTCCATCCTTCTGGTGGGTAAAGTCTGGATTCAATGTTAATTTATGAAGTAGTTAAAACAACAATCATGAAAGCACTAAAAAAACCTGTTATACACTCTGCGTACTGCAGACATGGGGCAGGGACGAATTTAGGAAGAAAGGTTGAATAAAGGTTAAAGAGAGGATGTGGGTGGGGAAAATACAGAGCCTTGTTGATTTTCATGATGCAACCTTATTCTGATGGATTGTTTTGGACTGTCGATGGTGAAGTACACGATGTGTATTATACTTTTGCTTCCTCTTCAACCAGTAGTTGTTTATCGTGTATAAGGTCATTTGGCTGCTACTTGTAGAGAATGGAGTAGCCTACAACCCCGTCCATTTGAGACTTTTTGTTTATGGTGTGACCAAGGAGTAAACAAAATAACTTTATCATTAGGAATGGTAATAAATACAAAGTTATTATTATTATTTATGACATTGAAGCGCTCTGCAAAAAGTATTGTGATAATAGGGCCGACTTAGTTGAACTCATGGCGTGACGCATCGCCAGTGGCGGGCGGCCCGGCGTTCCTATGAAACGGAACAGTTTTTTCATAGTTTCTCTATCAAAAAACTGAATAGAAGGGATCAAACGATTGACATTTATTTGATATTGTGTCTGTGTTTACAGTATCGGTCTCGTCCTTTATTCAATTTATATAGGCCTAATTTTCAGCAGGTAATTATTATTTTCTACGCAAAATGACTAATTTTTGGACTGTGAATTTATTGATTTTTGGACTGTGAAAACCAAGAAATACCATGATTTTTATTTCCAAATTTGAGTGATAGCCTTGTTTATCAATTGACGCTAATTACAAAAAGTTCATGGTGCACCAGAAGTGACTCATCCAGATTGCAAATCATTAATTTTTATTACAAACAACCATTCTTTATCATACGTATGATTAAAATACCCCCGTCGCAGCAGACCTGCGTACTCAGCGAATTTCCAAATTAGTAATATTAATTTTGACCAGCTAAACTTGTAAACACAATTTCATCACGTGCTCATAAATAGGGAAATAAATGTCTATTCTCCTTAAGATAATTATAGGGAAAGAGTATGCAGGTATGCTGCCATGGGGGACATTAAAAGTAGGTTTTTAGCATAGAAAAAATTTATTTCGACCATATAAAGCCGTATAGTAAGTTTCATCAATATCTGTCCATAAATAAAAGAGTTTGCCTATTCTCCATATGATTAACATGGGAAAAGAGTATGCAGGTTTGCTGCCTGATAAGTACAAAAACCAAGATTTTTTACCTTAAATGGATGAATCTCAACAAATGAAGCTAAATACCAAGTTTCATCCAAAAATATTGGTTAATAAGTGAAATATTAACACATCCTTATTCTCCATAAGATTAACATTGGAGCCATAAAAGACAATGTACTGTCTTTAGACTTTGTAATATCTCGGTAACCAATGGAGATAGAGCAAAGCTTCAAAATACAAAATTGTGTGTTTTTTTGAGCTTAAATCCAATGGTCAAAATAAAATTTTAAATTTTTAAAATTTACATATGAAAAATTCAAAAAACCCATTTTTGGGGTACAAAACCCCCCAAAACTACCCCTTCCGGTAGGTCGATATGTCTGGTTTACGAACTCATCCGAATAAATGTGGGATTACATATCTCTACCAAATTTGGTGTCGAGCGGATCAGTTTTTACGAGAGTTATCGTGTCTAGGGACACATATATATATACATATATATATAAAAATTTTAGTGACTATTATTTTGGTCTCTGGGCACCTCAAACGAAAAAGTAACATGGTCCCGGGCTTAGGTCTTACCATGAGACCTACGGTAATAGCTTATTCCCTATGGGAAATTCGCTAAAAGACAAGCTACAGTTTAATTGCACCTCTAATCCTAACGATTTGGGTGATAATGGCAGAGGAAGTTTAGTTTTCCCATAAGAATAACTTGGAAAAAATTTCATAGCCATTATCTAGAACCTTAATTATAAACAACTAGTGTCCCCATTGCTCAAAATCAGAAATTTAGTTTCCGGAAGTTACCGGATTCTACCGACTCTCGAAGGGTGACAAAATTCTTGTTGCTATCAGGCAATTTTTGTTGATAACTCAAATTACCAACAAATTTTGGAGTGTTTTTTAAATGTTATAACAAATGTTGATAACATGTGTTTCTAACTGTGGTGTTAACGCTGCTTAACATGGTCCTGGGCTTAGGTCTTTACCATGGCTACTACCAGAATAGTGTTTTCCCTATAGGAAATTCGCTAAAAATGTGCTTTACCACCTACAGTATAAAAACATTACATAACACACTGTAATGAAACATACCGCACATGATTATGAAACTAAAATGAGAATTATACGATGTCACCCAGTGTCGGAAGAATAGGCCTCGTCTCTCCTCGATGCATTCCAAATGCTCTATATGGCACCTGTTGTCCCTCGCCTAAACAAACCTAAAACTCATTATTATTTTTTTTTGCCTAAGTTAAAAAACTCATTATCAAAAATTTTTCTGAAAGTTGTCCTAGATAATCAAGTGTGCCGAATTAGAGGAAGTTTACTGTAGTGGCAAATTTTCTAGTGAGGGAATGCTTAATTTAATATGTTTTACAAATTCCCTAAACAGGGCACAGGGATTTCCAACGAGTGAAGGAACGCCGTTCTTGCCCCACTACACTGTTCGGATTAAGGGTACAAATGAAATTGTAGAGTTGTTTTAAAATGATAAATAGAATCTAAAAGTTTCATGAAAAGTGAATGTTTCTCTCTCAAATTAAATACAAATGTATTTTAATTTAACTGAGAGGTACTTCTTGTTTACCTACATTGAACTTGGCGACAATCGATAGAGCATAGCTGGTTTACAAATAATTGTACAATTTGTTTTCATGAAAATTTACTGTCTAAATTTTACAAGGGATTTACGGTAGCCTGGGACATCCAGTATTTCACGACCTTAATCCTGTGGTCTTTGATGTGCTCCCTTTTACTTGCATTGTCCCAACATCACTCTGGTTTTTAAAAATAATACTTAAAATACTGGAAATTAACACAATACTTCATATTTCAGGATTAAGTATGGTTTTACTATATAACATGATGGTTTTGGCATATAATAATTGCCAGCAATTAATAAACACTTTGTTTGAATTTGAAAAAAGTAATGTAATATAATTTTTCACTCTATTATGTATTACAGTATAAAAATTGTAAACATTTTTTCTATGTGATCCAGACAGAGCAAGCATTTTCTTCGACAGCCACGACGTGTCAAAACCAGATTCCACGTCCGAGTCTAAGCATTTTGGACCCAGACGATATGGCAGATAGCAAAACAAGGTAAACTTTTCCTTTCAAGTTCTATAAAATGTTTCAACTTTAATTAAATTAGGGGCAGGATAAGTAGAGTATACTATGTAGGCTTGACAAAGTAGAAAGCTTATCTCTGTATAGGGGTCCCAGACTTAAGGTTGTGCAGCTGTGAGCTTACTCTGGTGAAGCAGACAGAAGTTCCCCGAATGCCGCTACTGTCACACAACGCATGCACTTTGAATTAGGTAAAGCACTAGTGGTGGCCCTTGTTGCATAGACTTTTTACAGTTTTTTGTTGTACAATTTTCCTAGAAAAAGTATTTTCAGTAAATCTGTCATTTTTGTGGTTTTATTTACTATAGTCTTCCAAATGATATTCCATCAAAATCAATTCAATTTAAATCCAAGCAGATAAAAAATTTCAACTACATGTTTCTAATTAAATTAATTAAATTTATGTTAGGTTTTAAAGATGAACTAGTTGTTGCCCGTCGATACTCGACGGATATAGCTCCATTTGTGGTAAATGAAACGCTATAATAGTGCAAACCTTTAAGGTAGTCTATAAAATGTACTTCTTTTAACTACCATTTCCTTGCAATAATTTTTCTTGTAACAAATTTTAAAACTAAAATTTGATTAAAAAATCGAAATTTTATAGCTTACATGTGATATTAGTATTTGAATACCAATACCAAAAGTTTGGTATCTGGTAACTTGGATTGTTCTTTTGATAAGGTAGGCTCTGGTATAACTTAACTATATTTTATAACACTGTTTCTAATTTCAGTTGGTTTCGTTACATATTCTACATATTATATAAGACATTATAATTGACCATGGTCGACATTCCCCGTGAATATTAAATTATGAATGGTCATGGCAGAACCATAATCAATAATTTGATCATGACATGCTCTCTAAATGTGCTTTGATATTAGGGCCTAATTTGACCTGATGGCGTGCAGTTCTGCACGACCACCATATTCACCATCTCGGACATTATATTATGGTACTCATTTTTTATGTTATTATTAATCTGTACGAAGTATCCCCGACAGCTAAATACTTGTATTGTTCCCATTTTGCATTATATACAATACAACTTTAATTCTTGTTGTTCTTGATTACCAAAAAGTAAGTATGATACTGCGCGGAACAGGCAATTCCATCGCCTACAATGGGCACAATCTTTTTCGTACAGGTAGATGTCCATTTAAAAACTGAATAAGTCAATAAATTTAAGACTAAAAGTACTCACACAATGCAAATGCTTTAAATAATATTTTACAATTCAAAACACTCGAATCAAAGCACGTGTTCAATAACTGTCATTGACTTGGCGTCAATTACACAATTATTCCGGAAACTGCAGAAACACGGTATGTTTACTTTTTACCGGAAACCGGAAGAGATGGCTGTGTGTAATGCAGTGTGGTAGCAAAAGTGTAGGAGAAATTATGAAGGTGCAGCATATTACTATTAAAAATTACATGAAATACCTCTGGATGATACAACATGCAAATTCCAGTGTGTACAATGAAGTGTTTCAATAAAGTACAAAGATACCAAGAATACCAAACAAAAAATATTTCAAGAAAAAATACCAAATGCTAAAACGCAAATACCAAGAACAATAGTATAGGCTATTTTACAGAAAATACTACGATTTTAGTTAGAGCGTCGGAAAAGTAGGCCTATTCCTTAAAACCAATAATGTTGGCCCTACTCTTTAGTATTTTATAAACATATCAATTTGATTGTTTAGGTAGGTGCAAACCTAATTAGCCTAAGAAACCCGTTTAGGTTCAACAACATCAGAAATAAGTAGATCAATATCCACTTGTAAGCCTATTGAATAAATTAATTGTTGTTAACAGTTTTTTTCAAGAATTAGGAAAATGCCTACGGTATTGTAACTTATGGTTGGATTAACAAATATTGCTATTACTGTAGGATAGAACGTAGAGAAACCATTATAACCACTTTCATATCGCAATATTTATGCTGTAGTGTGCAAGTTTCAATAACTATCCAAATTTAAAGAATACAAATTTATTTCACAGAAAATTACATAATTTTAGTTGGAGTGTCTGTCAAAGTTGGCCTATAGGCATATTCCTTAAAAAAAAAATAATGCTGCACCCTTACTATGTAACACAGACACTCTTTAGTATTTTATAAACATGAAAATCAATTGTTTACTGAGGCCTAAACCTTGTAGCCTAATCAAAGCCTTATATTAGTTAAAAACATCAAAAAAATAAGCAAGCCTAAACTATCAATTTGTAAACTTGTTAGTTTAATAAATAAGTTTTTGGTGAGAGTTTGAAAAGGCCTATAAATATTGTAATGTAATCTATTTTTGCTTAAAATAAATATCAGTACCAACAGTAAAACATCTATTAGAGACGCCGTTATTGGACACATTACAAAAATGTAATATCTTGTGAGGTCGGTCTGGAACCCGGGCCGTCTGATTTGAAGTCAGTCACGATACCGACTGCGCCACAAATACTGTTGTTAAGGAAGTAAATGTAAAGCATTACAACGTTGCAAACTACAAATTGATTTCACAAAGAATTTCCGATACATCCGTTTCTTTTAATACAAATGTGAGCAATTTATTTAAACTTAACCTTTACAATTTAGTCTAATTTTACAGCAATCAGCTATTTTACATAACTAAGCAACTTTCTTTCTATTTAAAGTATAATACATTATAATAATTGTGAATAATTTTTAGGTACGGTATTGGCTTATAGTAAACAAAATCCTTCTTGAGCTTTTGCTCATCCACTCTGTATTTAGACAAAATACCTCATGTGATTACAATCAGCAGATTGAAAGAGTGTAAATAAATTTACTGTAAAGGTTGAAAATGTTGATATTTTTAATTTAAGGAAGTAAGATAACGTTAATTACATTATTAAGCAACTTTCTTTCCATAAATGACAATACATCATAATAATAGTAATCGTTTTTAGGTACTGGCCATAATAAACCAAATCCTTCATGAGCTTTTTTTCATCCACTGTATTTAGACTAAATACCTTGTGATGTGTTTACAATCAGCTGATTGAAAGCGTGTAAAATAAATTAATTGTAAAGGTTTGAAAATGTCGATATTTTAATTTAAGGAAGTAAGAAAACGTTAAAAGTTAATAAAATCTGCTAATATACAAAGGTTTACGTTTTATTTGGTACAAACTGCGTGTAAATTGGTCCAGTGGAAGACTCAGACGAACTGTCCAAAGGATTGAAAATGTTGGATTTTCCCCATGTTAAATCTCCATAAGAAAAGTTTATTTTTCATTTTTGACCGATTTAACGTAAATATTTTTGAAATACGAATAAAACCTGCTAATATAGAACCGAAAACGTTTATTTTGGTACAACCCGCATGTAAATCGGTCCATTAGTAGTCTCAGACAAACTGTCCAAAGGATTGGAAATGTGGCTTTTTTCCCCCATTGAAAAACGAGAATTAAAAAACGAGAATGAAAACGAGGAAAAAAAATTATGTGACTCCATAAGAAAAGTTTATTTTTTATTTTTGACAGATATAACGTAAATATTTTTGAAATACAAATAAAACCTGCTAATAAAGAACTGAAAACGTTTATTTTGGTACAATCCGCATGTAAATCGGTCCAGTAGAAGTCACAAACGAAGTGTCCAAAGGTTTTTTAACTTTGTGTTTTAAATATATAGATTAATTTCATACACTACCTAAATTTCAGATCTGTAGAGGTAATAAGTTTTTGGTGAGAACTGCAAAAAAATATATGCAGATTTCAGTACTTCTGACCTCCCATAGCCCTTAAATTAGTTGTCCAAAATAAAAAATTAAAAAACTGTATTGCGTAGTTACAACTAGTGATTTGTTTATATCAAAACTCGAATCTCGAGACCACTGAAACTTAAGAAAAGTTTTGGTTTTGAGGTGCGATTGGCGAATTTCAAGATAGAAACCTCATATTGTCTGAACTTTTCCTATCAATATTATTATTTTCACGGAAATAACGACGATCAATAGTTTGAATTATAAGCCTACTGTCATCATCAGCGGTTGTCAAACTATATCTCTTATTTCTATAAGGTTTCGTCTGTTACGTCCTTTTTTCTCTCGACCTACTGAACCGATTTTTAAGATTGAGGTGTCATTTTAAAGCTTAGGATATACCGCAGTGACAAATCCTAATTAAATAGGTCATATTGTTTCGGGCTTCGCCGCCCTCACCTTTGATTTTATTTCTAGATGGCGCTTTAAAATTTTGACCAACTTTTGTCGCACAGTTCTTAAATGTAAATTGTAATTTAACAGGTGATTACCTTCAGATGAATTTTAAAAGCAAAAATAGTAAACAAAAAATAGATCTCTGTCACTTCATAATCAACATTCACTTACTCACGGTGAGTGTCACTCATACAGAATCATAAAATGCGTAATTTGCGTCACGGGGCCACCTCGTATTTATTTATTTGTTTACAAATGTCTTTCACACCTGTACATGCAGACAGGTGTAAAGGCAAAAGACTTGCCATAGTTATAAGATAATAACAGACTTAAAATAACAAAAATCATAAAATAACACAACAAAACATACCACTTGAGAAATTGCAGGGCTTGTAACTAGGTTATTTTTATTATTTTTTGGTCTTGGTTATTTTTTGTTATTTATGTGAGGTTTTTTGGGGGGGGGGGATTTTGGTTATTTTTTATATTTTTTTAGGGCATTAAGGTTTTTATTGATCGATTTTGATGAAGCTCGTAAAACTTTTTAATACATTTTTAAAAAGGAAAAAATAAAAAAAGTAAAAGATGGATCGGGGATGATTTTTTTCCATTTAAAAATTTTTTATTGTTATTATTGCTTAGATGATCACTTACCTACTTAAAAATTATCCTACATTATTTTTATTGCCTATATATTTTTAATATCCCGATAAAACGCCGGTTTTTGGAACTTTTGCAACATTTTGAGTTTATTAAAGGTTATTTTTTTGTTATTTTTTCTATCATTTTGGTTATTTTTTTTATTTTTTATTACCTCAAGAATCCCTGGACCAACATTTTTAGTCTTATCTTTCCAGGCATTTCATCAATTCTAGGCCAAAACTTGTTTCCTATTTTTTTTCTAAAAAAAATCAACTAAAATGTCCTTAAATGGTTTAATTAATTATATACCACTTTTAGTTCAAGTATAAGGCCAATAATATACTAGCTAAACAATAAAATATTTTTGTATTTCTTTTTGCAATACATAATTGGTCTATGCCTATATAAAAATAAATGCATAAAATAGGGCTCAGCTCTATTTCAGAAGGTAACCTAGAGTTGTTTTATGGTTACTATCTAAAATAAACCGAATAGCCTACAACCGGCTCCGAACCAATAAATTTTGCAAATCGAACCATCATTATCAAAGAGAACACTAAGCAATATTGTATTATGTTTGGTATTATATTAAATTGTACAATTTACATCTATTTTCATGGTTAGTTATGTATTTTTAGATATTTTTTATGCTGTTAAGGATCTTGATGTTAAGGTTTTATTTACTATGAAAAAATTGTATATTCTTGTGTGAATAAATAAAAATACTGTAAAATTACAAACGCTATTCTCTTGTCATAGCTAAATGGGTAGTGGCAGTCCATAATGAAAGAGCAAACGAACAAGCTCTCTGTGTTTTATGTTGAGAAGCAGCGATGACTATAAACATAGTCAAGTCAAGTCAAGTCAAATAATCTTTATTCATATAATACATACAGAATGTACATTGAATAAGCGTCATGATTACAAACTAAAACTAAAAATCTTATGCTAAAAATATATACATTTGAAGAAGAATGAAATAAAAATTTAATTGTTTTAATTGTTAGAGGAGGTGGAAAAATACTCGTCAAGGGAGTAAAGAGCTTTCTCCGTTAAAAAGCATTTTAAATTTTTTGAATCTACGTATATTATTTTCATCTTTTATCACTGATGGCAAGTGTCTTAAAAATTTTAGTCCTATGTATGAGGGTTTTTTCTCAAAAAATGTTAATTTATGTTGGTTTTGGTGATGAATTTTTGTGTCTGGTGTTATATGGGTGGCTATCAATTTCAGGATTTCTAGAAGATTTTTGGCAATAACAACCGTATCAAAAATATATTGACTGTAAACAGTAAGAATTTTTAATTCTTTGAATTTATCTTTCGCAGATTCAAGGTAGCCTAATTTCATGATTATTCTAATAGCTTTTTTTTGTAATTTTAAAATCTGGTCCATATTTTTTGTTGTTGTTGATCCATATAGGCACAAACCATAGGCCAGATGAGAATGGATATTAGCAAAGTATATATCTTTTAAAGTTTTTTGATTACAAAAGAAAGACATTCTATAAAGTGAATAGATTCCTGAATTTAATTTGGATAACAATTTTCCTACGTGGTTATTCCAGTTCAAATTTGATCAATGGTTAACCCAGAAACTGTGTGGAACTTTTATTCTCAATTCTCTGTTCATTGTAGATAATGATTGGCTCAGTTATCAGTTTGTTTTGACGTGTTTTGAAAATTATAAAATTAGTTTTGTTTGCATTGAGTTTTAATTTGTTTTCTTCCAAAAAACTTCCAATATTTTCTAGTTCAACAAAGCTCATGATTTCAACTTGTTGAGGTGTATCAGCCGACATTTTAAGATTTGTGTCATCGGCATATAAGACTAGATTATTTCGAGGTACACTGGTTAGAGAGTTGCCCACATCATTAATATAGCACAAAAATAACAGAGGGCCTAAAATAGATCCCTGGGGTACATACATAGCCGCTTGTTCAGATATATAATAACCCCAAGTCGAATGCTGTAAATTGCTGTTGTTGTACTGTAAATTTACTTTTAAACATGAAAGTTCTATGAATAAATATACTTAATCTGATATATAGATACAAGCCCCATAGCCAATTTGCATTTTTCATTCATTTAAAAAATAATTTATCACTAGTGTTATTACTGAATGTGTGAACTTGCTGTAATTAAATATGAATAGTATTATTATTTCTTAAACCAACCATATAATTATTGATGTTAATTGGTAAACAAACTGGTGTACTTACAATTTTTTTACTGACGATTTTGTGACATCCCTCCAAATTGATTCACCTAAAATTTCGACACTGGCCCAATGTTTACGTTGGATTTTGAAGTTCTGATTTTCATAATGGTTGTTTGAATTTTTCTCTTGGCTAACTTGACGATTTTGTGACATCCTTCCAAATTGATTCACCTAAAATTTTGACACTGGTCCAATTTTTCTACGTTGATTTTGAAGTTCTGATTTTCATAATGGTTGTTTGAATTTTTCTCTTGGCTAACTTGACGATTTTGTGACATCCTTCCAAATTGATTCACCTAAAATTTTGACACTGGTCCAATTTTTCTACGTTGGATTTTGAAGTTCTGATTTTCTGATGGTTGTTTGAATTTTCTCTTGGCTAACATTGACGATCTTGTGACATCTTTCCAAATTGATTCACCTAAAATTTCGACACTGGCCCAATGTTTACGTTGGATTTTGAAGTTCTGATTTTCTTGATTGTTGTTTGAATTTTTCTCTTGGCTAACTTTTTTTTTGGCTAACGATTTTGTGACATCCTTCCAAATTGATTCACCTAAAATTTGACACTGGTCCAATTTTTCTACGTTGGATTTTGAAGTTCTGATTTTCATAATGGTTGTTTGAATTTTTCTCTTGGCTAACTTGACGATTTTGTGACATCCTTCCAAATTGATTCACCTAAAATTTTGACACAGGTCCAATTTTTCTACGTTGGATTTGAAGTTCTGATTTTCTTGATGGTTGTTTAAATTTTCTCTTGGCTAACTTGACGATTTTGTGACATCTTTCCAAATTGATTCACCTAAAATTTCGACACTGGCCCAATGTTTACGTTGGATTTTGAAGTTCTGATTTCTTGATTGTTGTTTGAATTTTTCTCTTGGCTAACTTAACGATTTTGTGACATCTTTCCAAATTGATTCACCTAAAATTTCAACACTGGCCCAATTTTTTACGTTGGATTTTGAAGTTCTGATTTCTTGATTGTTGTTTGAATTTTTCTCTTGGCTAACTTAACGATTTTGTGACATCTTTCCAAATTGATTCACCTAAAATTTCGACACTGGCCCAATGTTTACGTTGGATTTTGAAGTTCTGATTTTCTTGATGGTTATTTGAATTTTTCTCTTGGCTAACTTGACGATTTTGTGACATCTTTCCAAATTGATTCACCTAAAATTTCAACACTGGCCCAATGTTTAGGTTGGATTTTGAAGTTCTGATTTTCTTGATTGTTGTTTGAATTTTTCTCTTGGCTAACTTGACGATTTTGTGACTTCTCTCCAAATTGATTCACCTAAAATTTTGACGCTGGCCCAATTTTTTTTATGTTGAATTTCCTCTCTACTGACTATTTTGATTGTGACCCTGAAAGGAAAACAAGGAACCTTATAACATGTAACCTTTTTGCCCTTGAGAGTTTCTATTCTCAAGCTTAAATTAAATACTGTTGTTGAAAAATGCAAATTGGCTTTATAAAGGGCTTAATATTAAGGGATCATGATAATTACACTTCTCCTCAAAGTGTTTCTTAATTTGATAAAGTTTTTACTGAACTATAATTGGTCAGTAACTATCAGCCAGAAACATTTAAATTTTAAACATTTCTTTGTGCAGGCAAATCTTGTTAATCAATATAATTTATATTTGTTTGCTCAAGGTGGTCTGATTATCAAAAAGTTCAAAACACTGAGGGGTAAAATATTTATTACCAAACAATTTTCAATGTAATGAATATAAATAAAAGATAAAATTTAACTTACCAGTACTTCTCCCTGTACAATTGATCAATCGGTTGGCAATTATGAAGATTCTACTAGTAAATCAGAAGCATGAAGAGGAAGAAAGAAAGTAAATGACTCAAGATACGTTTTGAGTGAAACTGTTAATTTTTAAATCATATAAAAAATGATAATATTGATTATATGACTGTGCCCTAATTTGTTTTCAAAGAAATCTTATTAAAGCAGGTCATTTTGTTTTTAATTATATTTTCAATAATTTTTTTATTTAATTTTTTATGGAAGCATATTACAATGACTACTTAGCATCATTTTGAATCTAAAATTAACTTTTTAGATTTATGCTCAACTAGAATTGAAGAACATTAATCACTTGCGCCTAAAAAAAGCTCTTGACTACTGTATTAAACCATTAATACAATACATTGTAGTGATGGTCAAAAACCAGAAATTTTTAATCT
>CM061537.1:54255013-54291709 GCA_030545055.2 Neoaliturus tenellus | reverse complement strand
TATAAACAAATGCACATGCATCAAGCAGAAATGTAGAACCCATTTGAAACACACTCAGTTGGATTGTTTACATTTAATTAAATTTTGCTATCCAACGTTGATAGTGACATAAATACCTTTTGCTTCAGTGTGCCCATAAAAACTGTGTGAATTCCACATTATTAGACTGTTTGTAAAATGAGTAATGGTTTAAATAACTTGCTTTCCTCTTTTACGTATTCCTAATGAATTCGCTTTCTTCGCCAAGGAATTTAACTTAAATCATAACAGGGCGAGCTCTTTTACTTCACTCACAGGCCTACAGTACTATTCTCACACTTAATATGTGCTGATTTCTGTTGTAAACTTGTGTCTTTAAATGCTTGGCGTATTTTTATGGTTTAATAGTGATCGGTCCAAACCCTGACATGGTAACTACTTAACATTGTCCTGTTGTTAAATCATAAATAATTAACAGCCCAATGGCATATGGAAACTGATTCCATAATATCGAGTCCATAATTCTCGACTATGAAATGCGATAACCGGCTCTTTCTTACTTTCAAAGTTGAAAGGTACATCTGGATAAATTCAGGAATGTTTGACCTCTCAACGTCACCATCAGTAGATCTAGCGGTCGCGGTACGGACGTGTTAGTCACTCAGTTCTGTACACAACCAATCACAACACCCTAATGGGCCAGCGATGCACGGTCGGTTGATTCAAAGGCTTAGCGGTGGTTTGTTTGAAGTGCAAACCAGTTTCCCTTCAATGAATGAAATGAAATTATTTACATACTTGAAAGAAAAACATGACTGTGAAAACTGTCAGGAGCTTATCAACCAGTTATTAAAAAAAACTTTAGTTTTATTTGTGTAACAACACTTATAAAGGAAAATGTTTTAATTTGAAATATATCCTTGTACCATCCAAACTCAAAAAAATGTGTCAACTTTGTGTTTATTCAGGAAATATTTCATGGAATTCATTATCTTTGTAATTACTTGTGTCTTTAAAACAAATAAAATCTAGTATAGGCTACAATCAGTTGCTTCTAGTAATTATTTAGAAAAAAATTATATTAATGTTTATTACTCAAACCAGAAACCATATAAACTTATAGGAAATGATTTCTCTTATACTCTAAAAGTAATATTTGCAAAAGCCGTTTTTCCGTCCTAGAACTGATTTTTTAAGGATGATTTTCAACAACGAGGAATCGACTGGAGATTGGCCTATAACTGAGGAAAATCCGGTTTTCATCCTTATTTATGATAGGGGCTAAATAAAGGAAAATTAAATGAAAACTGCAAATTAATAGGCACATCTGGAGGGAGTATCACCCAATTAAACCAAGTTTCATCAGTTTATTAAAATCTTAAATCGATAAATTCTTTAATTACTTTGTAATAATAATAAAGTCATTCATTTGTTATTTTAATTAACTTATTTGCACATTGATTTGTGTTTATAATAATAATAATATTAGAGCTATTTTAAGGTTCAATCAATAAACTTTCTGAAATTAACATTTTTACTACATGTGCATAAGCCTATAATGAAGATAAATTATTCGATTGTACGACTTTGTGTCTGAATTTTACCTGCTCCCGTTGGGGCGCAGTAAAATATTTTCGGGGGTACGACATTGTGTCGTCGCCCGCCTCAAGCGGCAGCGACGACATAATGTCATACCCTGGCTTATCTCCTCTCTCACTCTCTCTTGGCTTGGCTACCTGCATAGCCTGAGGCGTAGGCTTTGCTTTGGCGCACAGGTCTGCTCTCTCGGCGTAAGCGGACACCCCACTTTGATTATGCTATTTATCTTTCCTTACTGAAATCTTACAAAAAAGTAATTTTTCGATATAGAAATAGTATAATTCGTTTCAACTACTGGACGCTAAAAGCATAACACTAAAATATAATCAGGGGTTTTCACATAGAGGCAATGTTATTAAATAACATTGACAAAAACTGACTGAATCTGAACTTTTTGTTCTGTATCTGAACAGCATCAACTGACTGCAAAAACACCCTTAGGCCAACATATACAGCAAATTCAATTAAGTGTACTAGACATAGAAAAATATTAATTTCGAAATTTGCCGCCCCCCAAAAGTTTGCCGCCCTAGGCCGCGGCCTACTCAGCCTATTTAGAAAATGGGCTCTGAGTACTTCATGTACGCCACAGAAAATCGCCCCAACGTGAAAAGGTTTCAAACGTGCATGTGCGTGAGAAGTCTATTCACGTCAGGGTATATAGTCAAAGATGTAACTAATTTCTTAGACGGTAATGAATTTAGCATATAATTTAAATATGCTTCACTTTAAATCATTATATTTTCCTTGGATGTCTTTGTACCCAAATAAGGGTATGAACACGGCGCGGCGGGTCTCCTATACTCTCCTACTCCGCCAGTGTCCAAGATTATTGGATAATTATTATCCTATTTTATATAACATTGCACTAAAAAATACAAATACACTTTAAACATGACGTTTCGGGAACTGAAATTTGTACCTTCAGGACAGTTGACGTGTACAGAAATAGTTTATGAGTATAATTTACTTGTGTTCCTTAGCGACGACATATTCGCTACGATAGTAATAATATATTATTCAAATAAACTTTATCACCAAAGATAAATTTTCTTAATCAGAAGTGCAGTGCAGAACCTGACTTTAGTGGTTTTGGTCATCAAACATAAATGAAAATGGCATGTTTGGAAATTGATATTTTAACCTTCCAAGTGTTGTGGCAATTATTAAATTAATGTCGCTTTTTAAAGTTCTACTTTATAACTAGAAACAAATTTTCTGGGGTTGAGGATTTTTCTAGATTGATTTTTCGACCAATATATTGTTAAATTCAAAATTTTATCTAAATACCCTCTATCTTTACCCTCTATAGATACCCTTTATCTATAGATTTTTAGATAATTGGATCAAAATAATATGGAAACACATGTTCTAAAATGCTTTGTTAGGCGCCAGCTGACATTTTCTTTTTATACTTAATAATATCTGTTTCCTTAACGGATGGGTGTATTATCTTTATATTAGGCATGAACCTTTATCACACCAATGATCAGGCCGGTATTACACTATCTTAGTTCTATGAAATATATCTATATCTAATAACAACTACAATTTTGATAATTTCACTCCTTTCCTACGTGAAGTGTCGCCCGCCTTAAGCGGCAGCGACGACACAATGTCGTACCCCCGCAGAGCAGGTATGGTGCGGCCGCAGGTAAAATTGGCTATGACGACATGTTGTCGCTTTACCAAATTATTCTATTGAGATCGAATATTATCGTATTAAAAAAAACTTATTCGTGATCCCCGAAATATTTCGATGTTCCCCGAAATATTTGAGATGTAACCTATCTTTCGCTGTAGTAAACTAACAAATGTGAGTTGATTTACCTACAAATCTTAAATGCTATCTGCAATTCACTTCCTCTACCACTGATTCGCTTAGCAAAGTATCTGAATAATTATAAATCCCATAAATTTTAAAACTCATGAACGTTACTCTTTGGCAATTTCAAGGAAAAGTTTAATTTTTTTACAAATATACTTCTACCACGAAAGTCAAACATTTTTTTTTAAAGGTCTACAATAATCCTAAAAAAGAATGAACTCATACCATGCTTATAGATTAAAACGTGCTTTTATATCCCTGTAGTGACTTCTGTTAAGTCGAGCAAAGCGAACAAACTTGTCAGAAACGTAGTACAAATATTCCTCAAAGCTTTCAAACAACCCAATTAAACTACTATTTCTAGAAAATTGTTTTTCTCTAAGAATCGAAATCGCCATTACAATAAAAAATGTTAGGTCTCCAATAATCGGTTCGCGCTTGTTTTTCCCTCGCTAGTGAATGGTCTACAAGTTCCCGGGAACCGGTGCAGTTAACTTGCAGTTCTCGTCTGCCGTCAAGGATATGCGGTGCAGTACGTTGTCCAGGTATGTGCCTAGTGGCAAAAACTAGCCCCGTCTCCTGGGCCGCCAGGTACATAGCAGCGTGGCTGTGTAGCTACGTAGCTTTGTCTCCGAGGGATCCGGCGATCACTGCAGAGCGGAAATGTCACAGACGGGATTGGAATTATGGGTTATTTTGAGGGAAAAGTGGACTGGTGGAGAGTTTGTAGTTGATTCCTTACAGCTGCAACGTTTTTTTCATGAGTTTTCTATCGATTTTATTTTATCACATTCGAGATACCAATCATAATAAATCATTTAGTATTTTTAATACTTGAAAAACTAGAACAACACAATTTAGTTCTACAGTTGCTCTTGGCTTTGTTTTAGCGAATTAGCAAGAATGATGGATTAAAGGGGATACCATCATTTGCCTGACAGGGACACCCTCACAATCTGACGATTGCTTCAACAAACAGTATGTCAAAATGATTTAAAAATTACAATCGATTAACAATATTTGGAATGAGTATTGGGAAACCACCAAATGTTGTGTGAGTTGTTAGGTTTATTGGTTTTAAATATATACTGTACTATCCTTATTGAACTATTGGGTTAGTAGCGCCGTTAGATATTTAAAAGATATGCGGCTTTGAAACAAAACACAACTTTTCGTTTATCGTTTATTTCTTTATTTCGCAGTTTCGGACCAATTTTCTTGTAGCTTAGTAATCATTAGTTAAGATTACATTATACCTCTTATACCGTAAAAGTTTCAAAATGTGAAAATATAACTCTTAGTGGCATAGAAAATTATCTTAATTTTTTCACTTTTAAGATTATTTTGTTTTACTAAAATTTATTTTTACTGATTTATCAGCAAAGAGGACCCTAGATCCATCATTAATCTGAAAAAATTTATACAATAAATGTTCAAAAACATCTACGACACAAGAGGATGGATATTGGAGCATTTTTCAGTGTTTTTATAGGGGTAAAGATGACTCTCAAGTGTTACATGTATGAATTAAACATGAAGTGCATTTCGTTTGTATAAGACAGTCAAATTGTTTAAACACGACTGCTGTTAAACTATGAACTTCTAAGTTTCAAGATGAACGTACGCATTTTAATCAAACACAAATGACGAACCAATGTGAAACTCGCTCTGTTCGATTGTTTACATGTAATTCAGTTTCGTTATCATGCGCAATGTTGACACAGCCATAAATCTGTTTTGCTTTAGTGTGTTCGCAACTAAAAGCTGAATTGGGGAAGAGCATACTTTTGAATCTGAATTTAACATATGATATAATTGATTATTTAAATGTGCACTTTGATTTTTTTGATTAAGTATGAAGATTTTTTTGTAGATAAAAAATAAAGATTAAGATTAAGTGTTCTGAAAAAACGTAATGGCATTTAATAAGTTAACCTATCTTCACAAATCGTTAAAAATCGTGGTATATTTGGAGGAGTCTAATTTGAAGCTACTGTAGGTGTGGAGAAACTTACTATATACTGTTTTGTTATGTGAAGGATGAGGAATAATGTTTACCTAAGTTTGGGACCTTGAAAACCCATTTCTCAAATATGGTTTTGTTTAATAGAAAATTTTCTCGATATGGAAATATTATAGAAAAGAAATAACTGAATATGTACTCACCGAAATTTTCAGGAAGCACCATGCATGAAGCAAACACCAAAATTATCTGGAACATCAATACCAGAACATTATAAGCCATGAAAAATAATAATGCAATAAGATTAAAACCTTAGACCTTAAAAAGCAATTCTAAATATTGTTTTACAATATTTTTATAGAAGAACTACTATACTGAAATTATTTTCAACAGTTTAAACAATTATATAAATTATATACGAAATCATATCTAATTCCAAGCTAAAATCATTGTTACGAGTTAGCTCCAATCAATTAATTTAAACAATTGGTGATAAGCATTGAAAAACTAGAGTTTTTCAAGAATGAATTCAAAGACGAACTACTGCACAAATTATAGCCTACATCAAAAAGTAAAAATAATCACTCCGCTCTTCATAACTCTCAAACGTTAGGCCTACTCAATTAAGTACACCCTGCAAGTTTGTATTTTACCAAAACTAACTCCGTAGTCGATAAGACCATTCCTAAAGAAGAGGCTTTAGCCATTAGCAGTCCTGAACTCAATGGCCAAATGGTTGAATGGGTTCAGAAGCAGTTCTCTTGCTTTGGTAACCTGACAAAGCAAACATTCGGACTGGTGCTGTTTACGCAAACTCTCTGAAAACTTTATGAAGTCTTTTAGGAGGGGTTTTCAAACTTCATTGAGTCATTGTGATTAAGTTTCAATTTATTCCAAAGTTTAAATGATAAACATTAAAGTATGATGTTAGTAGGGTATTAGATAATATATTTAAAATTAAACTTGCTCTGAAGGCTTTCTTCTTTAACCACGATAAAAACAATTAAACAACAACAATATGTTTGTTTAAACTTTGATAAAAGTAATATACGAATACTAAATACTACTAAATACTAAATACTCGTACTAAATAGTTTTCTCAAATTTTCATACTTTTATTGCTAAAATTAATAGCAATTTTAATAATTTGAATATAGAAGCCATAACATCTGAGTGTCTTTCATAGTTATATTTGTCTTCCATAGTTGTAGGTTACTCTTTTGTCATACATTTTGAGTCGTGCAATGTTTGTAAATTCAAGTGTGCTTTATCTTTTTTATACCATTCAATAATCCTATTTCAATAATTTGTAGATTTTCTCTTCAAGGTCGTTTAAAATATCTAGTACTGACTATACTATTGAAATTCGATTTCCATTACAATTTCATAACCGAATGCTACAACAAAGATTCAAATTTACAAGAAGTAGTTATCAATACTTTCATTTATGGAATGAATCATGTAAATTATTGTGAGCCATCGAGTAGGTGTTTTTACTTCTTTATTGACTAACCAGCCCATGTACCAGTGACACAACCATAATGATTCTCCAAATGAAAGTGATGACTCATTTAATATATTTTCCAAATCATAATCTATTCTGATAAACACCAACTGTACAAATGAAAGCTCTCCGCCGTGATACCGCGCGTTGTCCCAGACAAGCCCCACACCTTCCCTAATCGTACGATGATCCGATCAAATTTCCGTAATCCTATCCTCTCAGCCTAGAGTATCGACCGCGCTTGGTCCACGCTTGGAGGCACTCGATGCTCTCGGGGTTTTCTAGACCTTGAGCGTCCTCAGGCACCTTGCGCGGGCCCCGGGCCAATCAAACTGTAGTGGACCACCAAGGCCTATCAATTACTCCGCGACCTTGAGGAGCTTTCAGTCTTACTGCGCATTATCTTTTTTCGAACTTGCTCACACTTAGATGGTACTTTAATTAATTTTCAAAGAAATACTTTTTTCCTGTAGGATGCAGAGTAAGGGAGGTAAACTCCTTGGTTTTAAACCATTAAAATAATAACTCTTGTAACCTCGTTAGAAAAATAATAAGAGTAAATTTTGTCTTATTGCCAAGGTGTTAATCTAATTCTGTAAGCGATTTTTTTTGTAAAATTTTTTGTACGTTTTACAAATCGCAGGAGATGGTAGGGGTCTCAAATTAAAGGTTTTAGTGCAAGAGGAAAATTATCGGTGCGTTCATTAAGATACCTAGAAATGATAAATAACGTAAAATCTCCTCCATTAGAATGGCATGGGGATTCGAAATACGCCTGCTTTGCGTACTTTAAAAGATGTGTTATGGTTTGATTTTAAAACGAGAGTCAGGTGATGACGCTGAGTGGAGCACTATTAAAATAACCAATTGACAAAAAATCCAATATATACAGGGTGTTCGGAAAAAACGTTTCAGGAATTCAGGAGGTTATTGCCCACATCAAAATAAGCAAAAAACTTCCTATAAACATATTTCCTAAAATGCTTCGTAAACCCGCTAGCCGCCATTTTGTTTTTTTACACTAAATAATTTGTATTTCCGTAATGAATCATTGTATTAAATTAATATTTGGCATGCAACTTCATCATAGCAATACCCATTTTCAAGAAAAAAATTATTATTTTCCAAAGTGTATTTTCAAAATGGCGGCCATTTTAAAATTTTAAACTAAAATATATAAAAACCGGTAAATTTTATGAAAATTTTATTAGACACAAAAAAGTTGACAAATTTAATTACCTAACCAATGGTACCAAGTTTGTAAGGATCTGACAACAAATAACGGAGTTATTGAGATTTTTTTGCATAAAAACATTGATTTTGCATTGTAATTAATGCAAATTAAGGTAATTTTAATTGAAAAATCTCAATAACTCCGTTATTTGTAATCAGATCCTTACAAACTTGGTACCATTGGTTAGATAATTAAATTTGTCAACTTTTTTGTGTCTAGAAAAATTTTTATAAAATTTACCCGTTTTGAGATATTTTGGTTTAAAATTTTAAAATGGCCGCCATTTTGAAAATACGCATTGGAAAAAAATAACTTTTTTCTTGAAAATGGGCATTGCTATGATGAAGGTTCATGCCAAATATAAACTTGATACAATGATCCATCGCGGAAATAAAAATTATTTAGTGTAAAAAACAAAATGGCGGCTAGCGGGTTAACGAAGCATTTTAGGACATATGTTTACAGGGACTTTTTTGCTTATTTTTATGTGGGCAATAACCTCCTGAATTCCTGAAATGTTTTTTCCGAACACCCTGTATAATACGATACTTATTTTACGTCTTGTAAAATGCTCACAGTTTTGATCCATATGTTTCACTATTTAAAATATACAGTTTTTTGGTCGGTGGATCAAAAAAGTATATAAATTAGTTAAATTGTTTAGTATTAGGCCTATATCTAAACAGTTATCATGTTTGTAAAGCTGTTATTTAGGACCTGCAGCTCTAACAAACAGACTTAATTGTGATGAGAGATATCCACCTGTTAAATTGTTTTGTTCAAAAAGCAAGCCAATCTAAACAAATCACCATAGTGCTCTTGGTTGTAACTAGATTTTTTTTGACCAAATACTTTTATTATAAATCTATCGTGTCACATTAGAAAATTTCTCAAATACTAACAGTTTAAAACCAAAGGTTCAAATTAGATTTAAAACCAACTCGACTCAAAGTATCTAACAAAGACAACAATCGCCAATAATTTTTAAGTTTTCATGGTAACAGTTTTGATTTTTGCTGTGGTCCTAAAAAACGAACAGCTAATTTGTGCGCTCCTGGTTGAACTCTATAAACCCAGCTTCCCCAAAACCCAAAGCACAGGAAGTCTAAGTTAAGGAAGGAGGTTCAGGAGGAGACCTTCTGAAGAAAATTCTCTAATTCGTCTGAGGAGCGTTCTAAGCACAGAGTCGCCGCAAAAAGAGTCTCTAAAACCGCCGAAGTTCTTGAATTCGTCTTCTCGCTCTATAAGAGAGGACTTCGTCTCCTCATCCTAACAGAAAGGGACTTCAGTCTTAGAGGAGAGGCTCTTGCTCAAGGTTCACGAGTCTTGGGCATCAGGTGTTGTTCATCTTAGTGGAGAGAAGAAGTCCACCAAGGTATACTTATAACTACTCGTATCTGGGAGTGAAACCAACGATAACTCCTGTGAGGATTACTAGGAAACAAAGAAGGATTGTTATATTGGTACATTTATGTATTTTTATATTTTTTTAATGGAATTAAAAATGAATATTTATTATATTTTTGGGTTTGATTTATTAATGTTACTAAACATTTGTAAACAAAGGAAGGGGGTTCTTTCTAATTTAATGGGTTATATAAGTCGTTCAATACCAATAACATAAACTAAACCTGAACTTCAGTACAGATCCTAGAATAAAAAAGATACTGAACGACAAGACACAGATGATTATACTACAAATAAAAGATGTTCATTGTCAAAAATGGTCCACTTAATCTTGATCGTTCTTGTAAAAAAGTAACCCGTAAGACGTAGTCTAGTTAAGGTAACAAATGATATATATTTTAAACAAATGCTTTTTTAAACAGATTTTCTGAGTTATTTTTTTTAACAAATTTAAAGAATATTCTAGTGTGGTTTCATAACAACATTCCGGAGTAGATAGACAGTTTTATTAACTGAAATGAGCCATTTTAATAAAATGTCGGGGGTTATATTTTTGTTATATCAAACAGCTATAGCCTACTAGGTATAAACCTTAAAATGGAGATTTTAAATAGAATTTTGGTGTTTTAGTTTGATCTTGAGCATACAATGACTCACAATTTATAGAATAGCCGGTACCCCCAACAATTTTGACCTGAATTCGCCCACTCATGATAGAGGCGCAATGGGCGATGAATCGTGGTTTGAGTAACGCCTTTTTTTTATTTACATTAAAACGTGTTTTGGTTTGATTTTAAAACGAAAATGTCAAATGATCAAGTGAAGATGATGTATTAATTGATTGAACCAGTCTTCAAAGTGTTGGTATTGTTAACTGAATTTCGCCAAAAAACTTTACTTTTCGTTATTTCATAGATTGCAGAGTTATATAAGAGAGTTACAATCAAAGATGTTTGTCCTACACTCCTACATACTACGAAAAAAGTAGCAAGTCAAAAACTTTACAACAAAATGGTAAATACATAAGAATTATATATTTTTGAAATGTTTTCCTGAAAGATTTTCCTGAAGAATTGTTCATGTATAGTGATTTTTAAAACGTCTGCTTTGGTTGCACGAAGTCAAGTGTTGTGATTAGGAGGGACGAATATTGACAGTGAGTGAAGATGATCTACTTTGAGGTTCTGTGTTTAAATTGGGTGACGAAAAAATAACAAAATCTGACAGGAGCAGAAACATTTATTCAACTTTAAGACAAACAAGACAATGAAATGAATTTGATGAAAACATTGAAAATCCTCGTTGCCGCTTTTCAATGTTATATCAAGCCGTCATAGCTCAAGGACTATGATTTCTTGAATAAAAAAACAACTTATTTTTCATAGTTTGATATGGATTTATCAACATACAAAATGAAGCATAACCCGTTCAAAATAAATGTGTGGTCGAAACGCAGATTTAAATTACCCTACTTTTCCCTTTCCTACCTCGGCCAACAATCCAACCAATCACTATCACTGAGAATAATTACAGCCTCACTTTATGCCAATGTTTTTCTTTTTCGTAAACAAATACAATCATTTTGACGTTTGAGATACGAAAAGAAGCACTTCCAACCACGAGCAGGGGAAGTAACACTATCATCAGCGCTATTTTCTACTTTGAATTTTAAGGGCGAAATTAAAATAACATCTGATTGTGAAGAAACTTGGAGAACTCAGGAAGATGTTGAGGGAATTTGTGGTGGGAAATCAAATTATGTCTTTCGACCGCACATTTATTTTGAACGGGGTATAAAAATAGGAGGTTTAATAGTACAGAGTCTATTGTAAAGAGTGCTTTGGAGGCAAATGGCCTATTCAAACAGTATCTTTAAAATATTTTATTTAAATTAAAAAAATCTTCTGGAAACGTTCGTAGTGAAGAACTGGTAATCCGCTATGATTCATGCTGTTTTAATTTTATGATCATGGTTCTTGCCCCTATGAGCCACTAGTATATCAAATTTTAGGAAATTATTTTACCATCCCTTATTGAAACAAGACCATTAAAATATTAGTTGTACAACTCAACATAAGTCTGTCTATTGCAGGAATAAAAGTCAACATCAATCTGCCTATTTGCTATATAGGCCAATTCAAAATCGATATTTTGAACCACTTTATAAAACAATCAATAAAAAATGTTTACATAATGAAATATAAATGTTAAACTACGTATATTACTCATTAAGAATGTCATAAAATGCATCTTAAACCTTATGCACACTATAATTTTCTATGATTTATATGGTTAGCCCCTTATCCTAAATGTTTAATAACTATCGATGAATGTTTTGGTTGAATCAATTATACAAATTTCCAGGAAAGTTGCCTACTTATTTTTATTGATTTTAGTTTAATTTCATCGCTGTGATTACAATTGGCAAAATTAAAGCCTACTAATTTGAATTTCAAGATCAATTTTATTCCTTTAAGACATATTTAACTAGATAGGTAATGAAATCTCTAAGAGTGTGTTGCTTAGGGTCACCGCGTTCGACCTGTTTTTGTGTTAACCTTGATGTGATGAGTGTAGCAATTCATCACTGAAATGAGAAAATGTGTTGATCACGGAGCCAAACTATACAAGGCCGCCATCCGTAACTGAAGCGTGTGTAGGAATAGGTCAGCCCACGAGAGTGGTTAATATCCATAACACTTATGTCAGCGTTTTGTGAATTATTGCTAATGTTCTCCATCGATGATCACCTATTTCAGAAAGGTAAATTATTTTCCGAAACGTGATGTGAAATATATTAAATAGTTTGCTATGCTAAGTTGTATTGTAAATATTTTACGATTTAGGTATTAGAAAAAAATCAAGTAATATACAGGGTGTCCCGGAACACTATAGTCGTGGTCAGGGTTATCGG
This sequence comes from Neoaliturus tenellus, assembly GCA_030545055.2. Taxonomy (NCBI): domain Eukaryota; kingdom Metazoa; phylum Arthropoda; class Insecta; order Hemiptera; family Cicadellidae; genus Neoaliturus; species Neoaliturus tenellus. The sequence continues at coordinate 54,279,281 of CM061537.1, read as the reverse complement.
CGGGTGGGTGACCAGTTGTTGCAACCTATTTCCTTAGTAAACTGTTTCCAGACGGTAACTGTAACTGTTTTTATTGGAATCATAATGTAACTGTAACTATAAAATTTTACCGTTATTTTCTTGCACATATTTTTGTCTAGTGATCGATTAATTTGATAAATTAATCAAACAGTATAGAAAACATTAATGTAGGCTATAGGAAACGTAAAATCTTGAGGAAACGTATTATAAGTTGTATAAATGAAGTCAACGTATAAAGCCTTTCAAAATATCCTAACCTAAAACCTGTAACCTAACCAATAAAAATGTTGTAATTTTAATTTGTCACTAAAACTGACAAAATTAGAGCACAAAAAAACACGAATATCCTATATAGTTTAAATGTGCGGCGTGAAGGAGATCTATACACTAAGGATTTACTTTCTTTCGCTGTAAAAACGTTTTCACAAGTCACTATCCAAACTTAACTATTGTTTTCAAAAACAGTATATTTCTCGTCAGGGTAATTTTTAGATGCTCTTTTATAAATCATAATAGATATTATTCGTAGGCAAATTGTAAATAGAATACGAAATTATGAGGCTTGTGCACACTTCTCTCCGTGCCTACATGCATATCCTCTCCTCTTTCATCTACGTAAAAAATAAACTTTGCATCGTAAAATAAAACATTTGTCATTTGTTTTTCATCTACGCATGTTGTGTACGTAAGATGAACTAACTAAAATAAGTTAGTAAAGATACATTTTTTTATAAACTATAAAACTTTAAAAGATATTGCTTGTAAAAATGTATGATATAATGTTCAATAGTTTAACAAAACATTGGAATGAAGGTTGTGTTTTCATGTAACAGCTGACATTAAAATTCAATGATAATTGTAACTGTTACTTTTTTATTTTGGTTGAAGCAGCTACTGTTACCTTCTAGAAACAGTTTACAAAGGAAATAGGTTGTAACAACTGATCGGCCACCCGCCAATAAGCCTGTCCAGGACTATAGTATCCTTTGATATAATTGTTCCTTGCACAGAGACAAGCATATTTTTCAACATATAACCATGGGTCTCCGGGTTCTATTATTCTGTCTGTATGTCCCGTATGTAGCCTAAATTTGGCTTAACTCATGAGAATCTTAAAAAGCTATGAGGTATTGAGTTTAAACTTGGCATGACTGTTACATACGACAAGACTGTGTTACTTTTAAATTTTCTCATTTCTACCTTTTCCTGTTCCAAAATAGCTGCCATTTAAAATTTTTCAAAGTTAAATATATATAAAAAATTAATCATTGAAATAATATAAGACTTTAAAATGTGCAAATCTTAATTGCCTATATTCAGAATTACCAAGTTTAAAAACATTCGACCATAAATAATGGAGAAATTGAGTGGTTTTTTCGTTTTTTTTTTCTCTCGAAAACACGCTTTTTGTTACAATTTTCTCCATACTGAGAGCGTGTTTTCGTTTAGAAAAAATTCAATTTCTGGGTTATTTATGGTTGGATGAGTTTAAACTTGGTATTAATAAATGGACAATTAAATTTTAAAATTTTTAAAATAGTTTCTAATAATTTGATCATATTTCACATTTTTTAGATAAACAAGTTAGAAAATTTAAAGTTGCCGCCATTTTGAAGCAGAAAAAAGGTGGAAATGTCAAAATTTATGAGTAAAACAGTCTTTTCATACATAATAATAACAAGTTTCAACTCAATGCCTCAAGCGGTTTTCAATATCTCCCAATCTAAGCCTAAATTACACACGACATACATTAGACAGAAAACACCGGGGGCACCGGATATTCATGGTTATATTGTAAAATGTGTTTGTCTCGACGTAAGGAACAAGAGTTTCTGAGAGTTTCGGGACACTCTGTATAATAAACTGTTGAAGTATAAAGTGTCTCCAAAAAAAAAACAAAAAAAAAACACACAGGAATTATCAAGCTAAAATTACTGCACAGTATGTTTTAATGAGATGATAAATAATATTTAGCTGTTTTACTAATAGAATTTTTAACATAATTGTTATGCTGTGGGAATCTTAAAATATGCTTTGCTTCAAACTATCGTCTAAAAGGGTAAATAATCTGGACGGGATTAGAAACGTTTATACCAATGGGATCAATATTTCCAGCCGTTTAGAAAATTTGCTTTAAAACATTTGGTTTTGAAATAACTTATAAAAGCCGCCGTTATGGAAACCTAACTTATTATAATAACTTAATCCTACCTACTAGATGTTTTATTTATTGTAGTTTCCAATGAGATATATACCACCAAAATATACACCAGGAGGTCTCACAGAACAACCAAACACTTAGTCACAAATAAAAAATATCATAATCAAGTAATCAAATAAAAAAAGAACCACAAGCCCTCCCGGCGAGACGAGAAGTCTTCCAAACGTTGTCCCCCGGAATTGAATTATCGGCGAAATTCGTTCTCACCCAGACCGCCAATCATGACAGCTGGTCGGCCGTGCGAAGCCCGTGTAGGTTTAATTCAATTTAGCAACAGGTCATTAAGTAGTTAAGACGCCCACTAGCCGCCCAAACGCTTCAGGTGGCGTTGGGGGGGGGGGGGGGGCACCCGTGGATGTTATGTTATGTTTGTGTAGTCAACGCCTAGGGTGCGTTGTTTGAACATCCATAGTCAATATTTGGTTTGTATGTTGATAGAAAAAATTGCCGATCTAGGATCTAGAAATCAAGAAAGTTGCTTATAAATGTACCACGCATCAAATAGCACAATCTACAAAAGTTGAGATTTTAGTGGTGGTTATTCCAAATAAGCCATTAGTGATTTTACGCAATAAGTTTACGAAACTCACAGATTATACTTACAAAACAATATTTTGTTGGTTGTCCACTCAGATTCAAGGGTTGTTGATCAAGCTACCATGAGGAATGTTGGGTACATAGGAACATCGGATTGGTGTGGGTAAAATGGTTGATAATAGATATGCAAGTGTTAAAAAGGACTGGTTATCGAGGAGATGCAGCGAAGAAAGGAAGGTTGTGGGTAAAATTGAGACAGTAAAAATAAATAAATAAAATACCTACCATTGTGCCACTTTTTATGTAGTTTAACCTGGTTGTCACGAATATAAAGTAATCATTTAGATAGCCTTATATAATATAAACCGAAGTTACCAGCTCAGTATCTCACCGAATCTAACTCTGACGCGTCTGAAGGTATCTTTTTAAATTATTATAATAGTTAGCAAAAGCTGAATTACATTGTAATTTTTTTATATTGAAAAAATAGTTATCGCTAATTAAAAGGCTTGAGGTAAATTTCAAATAGATCTGATCTAAAAAATTATGTTTCATAACTATACTTTGAAGTTATAACAACATACCGGTATTTAGTTAAATTTTCGCACTAACACAATAACATTTTGTTACCCACCTTATTTTTTTCATTGTCATAAATAAATAAATAAATAAATATATATATATATATATATATATATATATATATATATATATATATATTTAAATTGTTTGATGTTTTTTTAGTCCACACTGTTACTAAAAAAAATTAAAAATTAAAATCGCCTCACGAAGTAGTAGGTAATTGGTCATCGTGGCGGGAGCGCGGGAGGTGCGAATGAATGGACGCTGTACCGGAAGCTGCGAAGGCTGGCTGTGGGCACCGGATGTAGCATGTCCGACCAGCTGACTACTTGTTGCCAACCGTACAAATGCGACAGCTGATTACATTTTGCCAACAGTACAACACCAACAATCTGGTCGGGTTACGTGCTGTTGCTGTTTCTCTAATGATCGGAAACAGTGGCGCCGGTGAAAGGTTCTGGTTCTATGGAGCAAGGAATCAGGGAGCATAGAGTGTATGTAGAAGCTGTCGAATATGGACACACTAAAAGTGAAAGAATGAAAATGCACTCTTTCAGAGTGACTTTTTAACTCTTTGAAAGTAGGAAAACCGAGCCACTCTGAAAGAATGAATATTCACTCTTTAAAATAGTGAACTGGGGTCATTCTTTGAAAGAGTGAATATTTCCACTCAACGAAAGAGTGATTTCCACTCACCGAAAGAGTGATTTCCACTCAACGAAAGAATGATTTCCACTCAACGAAAGAGTGATTTTCACTCAAAGAAAGAATGATTTCCACTCAACGAAAGAGTGATTTCCACTCAACGAAAGAATGATTTTCACTCAATGAAAGAATGATTTCCACTCTAACCTAACCTATCAAATGAAGTCTTCTCACAATTAGGCCTACTCAATAAAGGTACACATACACAATAAACTTAGCTAGTTTATTTTGTGTTGTTCTTTGATAATGTTTTAAGCTACATTAACTTAGTTAAAATTTGTCCTTTATTTTGTTATTTATGTTAATATTATTCTATTAAAACCTACTGAACTGAACCTCGATGATAACCTACAAGACAAAGTGTAGAAAGGTAAGGTGGCTTTGCCTTCATTATAAGTGATTCTCAGTCTTGTATACTACACAATATCCTGTTAATAATAGAGTATGTTTGCAAATAGAACTAAATTACTTCATCTAAACTTAAGTAGTTGTCCTTGCTAACTATTGAGGAAGGAAAGCTTCTGGAAAGAGACGCCGTGACGTGACACCGATGCCGAGGAGGAAGATTTTTTGGAGGTGAATGCTTTCGATGATTGATTTCAGAGCTGACTTGAAGTTTTAACCATAGCCATGCAAACACACAAAACGTTTTCCAATACTTAATATAAATAACGCATATAAAATTGTCCCGGACCCGTTAAAGATGGCGGTCTTCTGATTCTGTAAGGAAATCACTCTTTGATAGAGTGACTGAGAAACCATCTATTGAAAAGGTGAAAATCCATTTATTTAAATAGTGGATATTTTCACTCTTTAGAAAGAGTGGAGGTTTTCTGTTCTTTCACGAGTTAATTTTCATTCTTTTGGAATGAACACGCATTCACTCTGAACAAAGAATGACTTTTTCATTCTTTCTATTTTAGCGTGGAGGGTAGTGTGAAAACTTCGTAATGTAAAAGTCTTCGATGCTCTAAAGTTTGTTGTATTAGGCGATTTTTGACTTTTAAGTTTCATGATAACCGTCCATTACTTATGTTAAATTAATCAGCAATTAAAGTTTTTATGTGATTATAGCAGAGATGGGACTTGTTGGCCAGCGATAGAAAAAGGATTGAAGAGAGGTTGCCCTGCCCCCACCTCTAACACGATTAAAAAGTTGATTGCAAATGCAGGAAACAAGAAAAGTGCTGTGAAACAAGGGAAACTAATATTTTCAACAGAAAAACAAATTCAACAATTTTGGTAAAATCAATCTCTACATGTAGTATGACAGTAAGTAAATGTGGGAAGGTGTTAAATCAAAATTAGCTAATCGATAGATTATGAAAGTAGTAGGCCTAAAACTGTGGATGTCCTTAACCAAAAGATCACGAAATACCCTTACAAATAACAAATTCGTACACAAGTACATTGGTTGGGAAGTGATTTTAAAAAATCTAAGAAAAGAGTAAGACCGTGAACGGTCACTTATCTTTTGTTTGACACATGGGTGTCAGCCTGATTTGACACGTATTCACTTGTCCTCGTTAATTCCCTTACACCTACGTTCTCTCCCGGTTTGACAAGTGACTAGTCATGAACTGCTAAGAAAGCATTCACGATGGGATACCAAAGAAAATTTTTACAAAGCTCTCCTATCAAAGAAAAACACTTGAGGAGTTTAAATGGAATTTCAACGATGTGATGTTTTGGCATTTATTCTGCGAAATAAATGAACTAAAATATAACTGGAATATTAAATATAATCAAAATATGACTGGAATGGTAAAGAGCAAACTATAAGTTACATGTGCAAATTATTTGGTAGTTTTCACTTCACATTTTCTAAAACAAATATACTATTTTTATTACTTACATAAATGTTTTACTGCACTTCTTTTACGATTCCCTTAACATTTAACGACTGGGTAAAATGTATCCAAATAAAATTAAAAACTATACTACATTTGGACATTGGCTGTAAGAAAATCTATGGAAAAGACTGCGGTCGATTGAGAAAGAGAGAGACAAAACCACAATAACAAGTGCAAAGATGACTGGCCGAATCTGACGCACGTAGATCATAAAGTCATCAAGGCCGGGGACCAGTGGATGTGAATGGGCGGACCTTGGCGGTAAACTAACCATCGCATGCGGGGGCCGGAGTAAGGGGGTTCGGGTGTCCGGGCCGGGGCCTCGAAACGCCCGAAACACTCGGAGGGCTCTTATCTGGGAGGTGGGAGATGGAGAGGAAAGAGTTTCTGGAAAAGATTGGTTTTGGATAATCTTGATGAGTCATGAAATGGTTCTGATGAGTATTGTTACGGCCCGTCGGGAACAGTTCCCAGAAACAGTCCCCCGTATCGGCTCGAAGCGCCGTCGAGAAAATTCCAGACCCGACGGGGCAGGTCAACCGCCGCGGCGACAGTGTAAACAACCCTGACGTGAATGGAGCGGCGAATACAGTGGAGTTCCCGAAACTTCTGGAGGCGTCCGGCTTCGAGAATGATCCTAGCCGTTTGGGATAAAAGGCCTACCTGAGCAGCTCAGAGTCAGTGAGAGTCAGTCAGTGTGTCAGTCAGTGATAACCAGTGCGCGTGAGGTCGACGTCAGTGCGTCTCTCGACCCGTGACAGTGCGACTGTGTCCGCGTGTGAATAGTGAACTGTGAACTGTGTCAGTGATTGTGACAGAGTAACCAGTGACATTTATAGTGATAGTGCTAGCGCATTTGTATTGATAGGACACTCTCTGTGAAAACCCTGTAAGTTAGATAGTTAGTTGTAAAACTGTAGCTAGTTAGGAATTAGATAGGTTTAGCTAGGTATTTAGCATAAATTTGCATCTCTGTTAATTAATCTAATTTGTAATAAATTATAGTTAGTTGTTGAAATCGCCAAGTGTTATTGATTAGAACCCGTAAGCCCGTAACAATTGGTGTCAGAAGTGTAGATATTTTGGCGATTTCATTTCAAAGAAAATTAAATAACTGTTGAGTGTGTTTATATATTTGTATTAGTAATTCCTCTGTTAAAAGGCTGTCAATTTAATTTGTTCCAAATTTGTAATAGAGTTGATTTAGTAAGATAATTTCTATTGGTTTTGTATTGTATAAAAATTTGTTAAAACTAATTTTATTTTATTTTATTTTTTTTTTATTTCTTTTGTATTTCATTAGAAATGGTTTCCAAAAAGGCAAAGCTTGTAGAGTTAAAGGTGGTAGATCTTAAAAGAGAATTAGAAGAACGTGAACTTGATACTTCTGGTGCAAAAACAGTACTCCAACAACGCCTCCACCAAGCTTTGCTTGATGCAGGCGAAAATCCAGACACTTTTCTTTTTGATACTTCCGATCTGAATAAAATGATTGTAAGCCTAGAAGATAAAATCTTAGAAAGTAACAAATGTCTAGAAGATAAAATGTTAGAAAGTAACAAATGTTTGAAAGAGGAAATGTTAGAAAGTAACAAATGTTTAGAAGAGAAAATGTTAGAAAATAATAAAAATTTAAAAGGAGAAATAGTAGACAAACTCGAGGAATATTCAAGTAAGGTTGCAAGTTTGGAGAGTGATATTGTTACGTTTAAAGGGGAAATCAGTGAAATAAAAGACAAAATAAATGTAATTGAAAACAATTTGGAGGATAAAATTTGTGTTATTGAGAAAAACTTAGAAAGTAGGTTAGTTAATAAGCTTAGAACAAGTACGGATGCAAAGGAGAGTCCTGCGTTGAGCCCTGCGTCAACGTCATCAGGGAGCGCCAACGTCACGACGCCGCGGCAGGTTGTGGTTCCAGAGGCGGACTACAGGACGACGACGGGAGTGACAGTGAACCCACATACTACCGTCCCTGTCTTCGATGGTAAAACTCCATGGGAGGACTACATGACACTTTTCGAGACGGCAGCAATGGTCCATGGTTGGCCCGAGCATACCAAGGCTTCTGTTTTATGCTTGTCTCTTCGGGGCGATGCATTGGCTATCCTACAGACGATGCCAATGTCGGAGCGACAGAACTATGCTGCGCTCGTGAACAGACTCGAAATGCGCTTTGGGAAACGGCACATGGATCAGCTCTACCGGTCACAGCTGAGGAACAGGATCCAGAAGCCCAACGAATCACTGCAGGAGTTCGAGGCAGATATCGCCCGCCTGGTGAGGAATGCGTATCCGTCGGTCACTGACGACGTCTACGAAAGCCTTGCAGTGGACAAATTTCTGGACGGATTGCGAGACCCGGAGACTCAACAAGCTGTTAAACTCGCTCGGCCGAAGACACTCAGCGAGGCGCTGACCCAGGCACTGGAGTTCGAAGCTGTTCGTCAGTCAGTCCGAGGGCAGGCTCAAATACGCTCCATGGAGGCTGATACACCCCCAGCCATTGACATCGCATCGATTGTGAAACAAGTACTGGAAGCGCTGAAAACTCGAAGGAAGCAAGTTTCCCATTGGAGTTGTGGCCAAATAGGACACCCTAGAAGCAAGTGTACGGCAACCACCCAAGAGAGAGTTGCGTTGGTGAACCGAATCACTGTAGTTGACGACACCTGGCAGGGAAAGGAGCTGTCTAAGGACCAGCAAGAAGACCCAGACTTGACGCACATACTGAAGTGGAAGCTGGACGGCAATGGAAGACCTTCGTGGCAGGACGTTGCTCCGTTTTCCAAGAATGTGAAAACGTATTGGGCACAATGGGATTCGATTCTGGTGGACAATGGAGTGTTGAAACGAGCGATCGAGTCGTTGGATGGGGATCACAGTAAACTTCAAGTCATCGTCCCAAAGAAGAGGGTTCCCGAGATACTAAAGGAACTGCACGACGGAGCTTCAGGAGGCCATCTTGGAGTCCATCGTACACTGGCCAAGGTGCGTGAGCGGTTTTATTGGGCCAATCAGAAGGCTGATGTGCTGGATTGGTGTCGAAGGTGCACTACATGTGCCGCATCAAACGGACCAACTAACAAGCGGAAGGCTCCGATGAGAAAATACAATGTAGGAGCGCCATTCGATCGAATCGCTATTGATGTATCTGGACCGTTCCCTGTCTCAGACGCAGGAAACCGATTCATTCTGGTGGCCATGGACTACTTCAGCAAATGGGTGGAGGCCTACGCACTTCCAAACCAAGAAGCAATCACGGTTGCTGACGTCCTGGTCAAGGAATTTATTAGCAGATTTGGAGTTCCCTTGGAGCTTCATTCAGACCAAGGAAGAAACTTTGAGTCGGCTGTATTTACCAGAATGTGTGAAGTCCTTGGCATCCGGAAGACTAGAACCACACCTCTTCACCCGCAGTCTGACGGCATGGTGGAGCGTATGAACAGGACTATTGGAAGATACTTGTCAAAGGTTGTCTCTGAACATCAGCGAGACTGGGACCAATACCTGCATCTGTTCCTGCTAGCCTACCGCAGCTCTGTTAATGAGACCACCGGACAGACACCGGCCAGTGTGGTTTTTGCCCGGGAACTGCGCCTGCCCTGTGATCTACAGTTTGGATTCACACCGGATGAAGAAGTGGCTGGTGAAGATTATGTCTCTCATCTACGGAAGCGGATGGACGAGATTCACGAGAAAGTCCGGTTCAACGTCCTTGGAGCGAGCGACAGAATGAAGGAGAGATACGACATAAAAGCTGAGAAGGGAGGTTTCAAACCTGTAACTCTGGTATGGCTTTACAATCCTCGGAGGCGACGTGGGTACTCGCCAAAACTCCAAAGTTCTTGGGAAGGGCCATACACAATCATAAGTCGAATAAACGATGTAGTCTACAGAATCCAAAAGCTACCAAAAGGAAAACCGAAGATTGTTCACTTTAATAGGCTTGCCCTGTACAAAGGAGACCATGACAGACCAGAGGAACAGCAAATCAGGAACTTCCGCATAACACCATCCGACTTTGAAAAGGAAATGCTGAAGCCCCTGGACAACCGTGGGTATGGAGTGATTAGGATGCAACATAGGGACATATTCAACTTACCAACAGAGTATGCCCTGGCTCACTGCGTGGCTGAAGATTTGAGAATGTCTCGTGGCCTAGCCACCGTCTTCAGGAAGAAGTTTGGAGGAACCGAAGAGCTCGAGCGCCAAGGACCCAGCGTCGGCAAATCACTCCATCTCAATCAACATGGCAGACACCTGTTCTACCTCGTCACCAAGAAAACACCAAACACTAAAGCTTCGTACCTCTCCCTCAGGAAGAGTCTTGAGGATTTGCGGGAGAAGCTCCTACGCCTGAAGGAGACCAAACTGGCAATTCCCAAGCTAGGAAGTGGATACGACGGTTTGGACTGGAAGATTGTAAGAAAGATGATTGAAGAAATCTTCGCTGGAACCAACATCACCGTCGATGTCTGCATGTTCAACCCCTGGAGAGCTGGATGCAGGATCAGCTCTAGTAACGGCAAGGCAGAGTCTGTTCTGGGACAGAACAGTCTTGAGGAGGGGGTAGTGTTACGGCCCGTCGGGAACAGTTCCCAGAAACAGTCCCCCGTATCGGCTCGAAGCGCCGTCGAGAAAATTCCAGACCCGACGGGGCAGGTCAACCGCCGCGGCGACAGTGTAAACAACCCTGACGTGAATGGAGCGGCGAATACAGTGGAGTTCCCGAAACTTCTGGAGGCGTCCGGCTTCGAGAATGATCCTAGCCGTTTGGGATAAAAGGCCTACCTGAGCAGCTCAGAGTCAGTGAGAGTCAGTCAGTGTGTCAGTCAGTGATAACCAGTGCGCGTGAGGTCGACGTCAGTGCGTCTCTCGACCCGTGACAGTGCGACTGTGTCCGCGTGTGAATAGTGAACTGTGAACTGTGTCAGTGATTGTGACAGAGTAACCAGTGACATTTATAGTGATAGTGCTAGCGCATTTGTATTGATAGGACACTCTCTGTGAAAACCCTGTAAGTTAGATAGTTAGTTGTAAAACTGTAGCTAGTTAGGAATTAGATAGGTTTAGCTAGGTATTTAGCATAAATTTGCATCTCTGTTAATTAATCTAATTTGTAATAAATTATAGTTAGTTGTTGAAATCGCCAAGTGTTATTGATTAGAACCCGTAAGCCCGTAACAGTATTGTGAAGATGGTCTTGTGAATCACCAAGTCCAGCATGATATCAGAGTTCTCAGAATTACTAAAAGACATCACGAGTTCTACGTATCTCAATTTTCGGTAAGTGGAAAAACAAAATTAATTTTGGGAACAGAACTGAATACTAAGAAGAACTAAGGTGAATCATAACGAATATTCTGAAAGCCTGAGATGATGATGATAATGATGGTGTTACATAACTGGAGTAAAATTTTGGAGGTAACAACTTAGAATAAACTTTAGAAACATTGATAAATACAACTGAGGATTAATGGTGAAAAGTGGTGGATCAAGTTTGATCTAATAAACTGAGTCTATAAATTTCAATTAAGTTAAATCTTTTTAACGACTTGTTTATGGACTATGATATTGATTTTACGACTAGCTTGGGGGAACTTCTTTTTGGTATTGAACGACAGTTCGACCAACAAATAGCCATTGGTCATTGGGCTATTAATTAATGATCCTGACAAATAAAACAGCTGATATTTGTCAGTAACAAAGCTACACCTCATCTGATCCATCACAATCATCACACTCACCCCTTCAGTCATACTCACCTTAAAATACGCACCACAGAGTGCGTCGGTGTTTCAAATAAAGTATCTAAAGTATCTAATCTTTCGAAATATATAAGTAAAACGTCATATAGTTGAAAAATATTTTTGGGTTAACATCAGGTTAGGAGGCTCTGTAGAGTACCTGCAAGTCATTCATTGTATTGTTTTCTATGGTCAGAAATAATTAAGAGAGGATTTTTAAATGGGAAACTACGAGTATTTTTATAGTATAACATCTAGATTCATTGTTTATTACTGGATTAATTATAATATTTAAATTAATGCATCAGTTGTTTAACCAAACAAAGTTCTTTGACTTTAAAAAGCGAAAGATTCTCTGATTTCAAAAGAAGTCTTATTCTTTTGTATCAGTACATACCACCGTATACGTTCATCTTATAATCATATAAAACAAGCAATGAATGCCGTTTCGATATATTGTGGCATAAGTGGTTTATCAATTCAATTGGTCTATATAAACTCAATTAAGAATGAAACAATAGCATAAGATTAATTTATCTTGCAAAGTTAAGTGTTCATCCGACAATGAATTAACCAACGTTAAATGTAATGTTAAAAATTACACACGATTAAAGTCGTTTTTTCTGGAGGAATGCACAAACAATCCATTGTTTTTACAAATCAGATATTCAAACTGGAATCCCAATCAAGCCTGTGGCCAACACGGAAACCCTTTCACAGTATTTTCATCGGCAAAAGTGTGCTGAGTCGGTAAATGTTTCTCATCCATCCGAGTGTTCGCATTTGAAGCTCATCAAAGGGAAAGCGCTGATTTGTGGCCATTTAGCCATTCGCCCATTTGCCCATTTAGACTATCACCACAATGCTAATGGTCAATGGCTAATCTAGCCAATACTTCGGTTTCTAAGTTTTACTATTTAAGTCCCTCAAACATTTGAGATAATAGAAAAGCATAAATTAAGAGAACACTGTAAAATAGCTATTGACATATCAATTTTATGATGATGAGTTTAAAGCTACAAGTTACATTTTCCAATAATATATATAAGTGACTATCACAAACAGAGTGTTTAAAATTAAAAAAAATAAATAATAAATAAAAACCTAGCTATGATCAACCATAATTATGCAGTAAATGTTTTATTTGCAGATTTGTGATTCGACCCAAAATTATTTCACAAGATTATATTATTCTGTTAAGAACTACATTAAAATACGAAACAATATACTGTACATTGAGATTTAAAATATAAGTCCACCACTGCACTTAAAATGCTAATTACTATACTCATATATGTTGATAAAAGTTTATTAATTACCAAATTATGCTTAAAATCCGCTGTTTGCATTAAGTTAATATACCTATAGGACCTATCAATTAGGACCTATTATTAATTAGTTAATTATGCTGCAACCTTATAAAAATTACTTAAAACTCCCTATAACCAACAAAACCTCACTTTCAATTAAAACTAAATATTAATGCTTACAAAATAAATACTATATAATTTTTCATTAATTGTTGTATTGCCTTAACTAACTGTTGTGAATAAAAATCATGAGATGAAATTACTTTTACAAATAATAATAATAATGAATAAAGTACAGTATATTTGATTAGTTTTTATATAATTTTACAACCTTTTTTCTCTTAGGTTGGTTTTACAAAGCAGAGTAAAAAGCTTGGTTGACTGGGACGGTGGCGACGTCCTGTAATTCAGCTACTTGGAGGTCACGAATTGTGGATAGTTAGGCCTATAAGCGATGCCTTGTGTATGCGATGTTCCTTGGTGGGGATTAACGTCCGCACTAGTGAACATTAGTTCATCCATAAGAACCATCCTCATAATTAGACCAATTCGTAAATTGGAGGTTGAAATTGTGGTTCGGATCCCACGTTAAACTGTAGGTCCCTAGATACCATTGGCTGTTGGGCTATTAATTAACAGTCCTGTCTAAGGAGAATGTCGGCCTTAGTCAGTAACAAGACTACAAGATCGCGCCACAATCATCCTACACTCATCTCTCATTCATATTCAGGTTAAAATACCCACTATGTGAGGTCCCTGTCTCAATATAGTGATATAGTGATAGTGATAGTGATACACTGCACTAAATCGCGTTAGTTTTCAAACTTAATAAACAGAAATATCAATGACAGCTCCCAAACCTTCACCAAAGTCGGTTTGTAACCCAGTTTCCCTTTTCCAAGTTATCGATCGACATCGAAGACCCTCGACACTTCTACGTCTTCCCTTATTTCGACGACGGTCCAGATATAGCCTGCGGTCTCTGTTGTGTATGCAGCCTAGCCATCAAAATATCAAACTCCGAGACCGATTCCATCTCTGAACTCAGCCTCTAAACTTAGCTCGGTTTGGTTCCGGCAGTAAACATCAAAATGGTTGGCGTTCCGTTTCAAATTGCGTTTCCATCGCTTTAGAAGTGTTCGTAACGCGTTCTGAGCAGAGTAAAAAGCTTGGAAGGCAATAAACAGTTGAAACTATTATGGAGAAAGTAAACTGTTTTACTATAGTGCTAAGAATGATGGTTTTAAATAATTTTAAAACCATTTTCAATATGTTTGTATTTTTTTAAAATAAACCTAATTTACACTGTTACTTGCTTGAACAAAGTTTCGTTGCATACATTTAAGTCCATTAAATAGGCCTAAATACTAAACATAGTAAATATTATTTTTATAAGGCTTTTAATTAAGACAACCTTTTCTTTGTTGTTGTGATAGTTCTATGACTTTAAATTGGTTTATATTTGTTTAACTGCAACAAGTTTTAAGATACACTGAGTCTAGAAAACTTACACCACTAACAGGTTGATCGATCGTGTATAATGCTTATTTTTACTACATGCTTTGTCTGCCTGGAGGAACTTGAGACCAAGTGAAAAATATGCTTTGTAGTCATTGGGTTCCTTAAACCATAATACGTACGTTTGGCTATTTATTAAGAGTCATCTTCACCCCAGGGCCAGTAGCCCATTGTTGCGCAGTCGGCAATGTTAATCATACGGCTTTTAATGTAAAACATGGTATTTGATTCCCCTGTTTCGGACGCCATTTTTCAACCGATTTTCTTCAAACTTGGTAAGTGTTTAGTTGAATAGTTATATTAGGTCTCTCATACCTCGAAATTTTGAAAATTTTACTGAATTTTGAAATATTACTAAGGAAAATCGAGTTACTTTGCGACGTCACGGAAAGTAATATTTGTTAAATTTTACTTTAAACAATATTGTTACTTTTACTTTAAAAGTAATATTGTTAAACAAAGAAACAATCGGGAAAGGTCAGCAGGAGAAAGTTGAAACTGGAGAATCAGGTGACGAATGACGAGGAGTCCTCCTCCGCAATGCTTTGGGCGCCTGCAGCGACCGAAGCCTTCAGAAATCTTGTTTCTGGTTCAAAATTTACTGTATTTTCAAAATGTCAAATAAAATGCCTTCATTAAGTGCTCCTCGAAATAAATAATCGTTCCCAGATCATTATTGTTCCGAGATGTATATTTTTTTATAGGAGAATACTTTAAATCTGCGAATCATTTTGCTCACTCTTCATCATCACAACAGTAACCAATATGTTTTAGAATTACTGTAGAAAACTTTATTCCAATAAAAAAAAAAAAAAAACCATCAATGACCAACCTGATATAAAGACAAGAGGCCATTATTTTCTTTTTGTCCATAATACTTGCAACTCAACTTCCTGATAAAACCCTGTAGTTTCCCATCCTCACTGAAAACTTATCATATAAATCAAAATATATTTGATGTAAAATGTGTTAATTTGAAAAAGTAATAGTGGAGAGAAACCTTTATAAATCTGGTTATTACCTTAAAATTTACACTCATCAATCAATGATGAACAATAAATATCTAACGCAAGCTATAAAATATTGATTAAAATGTTTTTCTTTTTAATCAGCACTCTCTTTGTTCCAGAACATTACCTTTGCAGCGGCCAGCCCCACGACCCCTTTGACCTCAGGATCTCTTCGGAGGGTTTCGTGCTCACTTGGCATTTGCAGTAATGAGAATAAGACGAACGTTCCCCATTGCCGCTGACGATAATCGATTTCGAATAGGCAACGATTAATCTGCAGCCAAGGATAAGATTGAACAGACGGGTTGCTCTGTTTGAGCCTTTGCATTTTACTCTACTCGACTTGCTTTGCAACAGCCTGCAGCTGTGCAACTATGAAATCATTTTGATGTAATTGGAAACAGTGCACTTGCCTTAAAGTTCTTGAAGTAAATTAATCAAAACCCAACAACAAAAAACATTAATGTTATTTTAAACATTAAAAGTAAATAAAGATCAAGTTTCAGTTATGCATTATTTGTTAAAACGAATGGAATTACTGTATATAGCACTTCCTTAAAGTTCTTGAATGTTAGTTTAGATTCTCTTGTAGATTGGGTTTTCAAATACTTTTATTCACTTAAAATCTGTATTTTAGCATTTAACTCTTTTTTCGGTTTTCCTTCTTTTTTTTACAAGAAATTCTCTTTTTTGACTTCGTAGTTAACTTAGAAAGAAGAACCTACAGTAATTACATTGCAACAGTAGGCCTACGTCAACATTATAACAATGAATCCACCAGACTGGTTAACCCAAACCCACAACTCTACCCCAACCCCGGTTTGATCAATTTTTAAGAATCTGCACTTGTAAATCTTTACTCTAAGTAAAATATAAGCTTTTTATAAAATGATTAAGTTATTACGTTTCTAACAAAACTTCCAGGCAAATACTTTTATATTGTTTATTAAACGTTAGTTGTCTATGACAAAACAAAATGTCAGTCTTGTTTTTCTTCTCTTTTAATAGATACTGATTTTAACAATAAACTTTCTAATATCTTGGTTTCTTACTTACTATGTATGAAAGTCAATTCAAACGTCAATGTGTTTTATGATTAAATGCATACAGTGTCATACCATTAAGATTGTCTAATTTTAGTAACTTTTTCAAGCTCTAAAGCCACGTGAAAACTATGAACCCAGATGCAATCGATTACCTACATACTATACTACTTACAAAGTCGTACCTTCAAACTATAACATCACTCATCAAAATTTGTTTATATTAAAACAGAGATAGTTTAGTAGGCTAACCATACTACCAGAATAGACGAAAAGTTGTCCAGTCTCAATTTTACGAGATGTCAAGATGTCTGAGAACTCTCGTGATAGGAGAGGTATTGGTCAAGCTAAATGTGTCCCCGCTGGACCAGAGATGCTGCAGTATTATTGACGGATCAGCAGACGAGATAATTGACACTGCAATCCGTGACGGCATCCGTTGACGAACATTAGCTGGATTGTTTAGTGTTTAGGGCCACAACGACCCTTCTACAATCCTACGGATGGGTTACACAGATGTTTGTAGATGTGTGATACACTAACACAATCGTAAATCTACATTTTGAAGAACTGTTATAAAGTTACTAAAACATTAAAGAGTACTTTTTCACAGTAGTCAGGGATTCCTGTTTTCATAGGGCTACGTTTATAATTCGCTACCGGAAGACCCGACATTCCAGGGAGTCAAACTGTTATCCGCATTCTCATTTGAAGAGAAAAATAGGCGGTTAGTCCTATCGCAGGATTCCGGCGATATCTATAATTGATTTAATTGAGCCTATAAACTACAGATGCCGAGCAGAATTCCCTGTTGGAGTGGTGGACTCACAAATGTCAACAATGTCAATCATCTGCGAATGTCAAGATGGTGATTTGTCACAGCGGGTTCAGTGAGAAAATCAGTTTAGCCGGGAAATATCTGAGGTTACTGCTTATGACATTATATAATTATATTTAAACCTTATTTGAACAAACGAAGCGTATAAGGGATATGTTTTAAACCTATGAAAATGAAATCAAACGAACTGAAACTAAAATTATTTACTCCTCTATAACACCTTTCTTACATACAATTTCTTGGAAGATACTTTACCCGATATTGCTTTTTGATAGGCATACATTCAAGATGTATTAAATGAATGTACGAGAAATTTCCAAGTTGAATCATATTCATAGAATCGACTAAACCTCGTAAGAACCTCGTAAGGCTAAACCTTGTAAGAAATGTTATCAATGGTAGTAGTATACCAGGATAGTCACTCTGTACATAAGTACCAAGTCCTTGAATGTGTATTTGCAAACAACAAACACAATTAAACACAATTGTTTAAACATTCCCATAGTTTGCGAGCAAGTTCCCAAGACTGTCCCGTCAAAATACAAGGTAAAGCGTTAAACATAGCAATCGACAAGATGGATCGCTGGTAGTGTTAATTTATCGGACAGCTGTTGGTAAAGCAACGATCAGCGGCGAGAATGATGTAGCTTTTATGGTAATCCTACTCGTGTTGGCAGGTTTCGCACTTTTAACTGGTTTCTCCTAGCCTAGCTGATTACGTTTACAATGCACTTAAGTTGTTTAGTGGATAATTTAATTTATTGAAAGTTTAATGTAATTGTGGGCAATTCCACTGAATGGCGAAGGGCAAACAACATAAACCGTGGAGGAAAACGTTATTACGTTAAAATTGGTTTAACAGCTCTATTAGATTATCACTGGTTTTATAGACTATATTATTAGAAAAGAACCATCATTTTTTATGGAGCGCGTAGTTCTTTTATAAGCTGTTCGTCTATAAAATCCCTTTTATTATTAATATCAGATTGATAGTTGATAAATGCACACTGAGAGGGAGAAAGATTTAATAGTTTTTGTTCTTGTGGCTTAAGAACATTGAGAGAATTAAATATCAACTAGCCTATGAGTAATTATTGTTATGGCACGATAGTAAAGTATGGATCATGGCTATAAATAAATAGATTTATAACACATACCATGTTTGGTTTAGCCTATGACACAAAATAGTGGGTTTGGCTTTGACCTTGTTAAAAATAAAGTCTCATAAATAACTCTCAGGTAAATCCTAGCTTTTTTATTTCCAATAACATAGATCACTGTAACTGGACGGTTTCAAAGGCTGTTCTGAGTAATTTTTAACAGTTGGTTTCTTCGACTAACGATATTTTAGTTGTAAATGCTGTATTGTTGTATTGACTGAAACCTTTTACCAAAAGAAATAAAATGGTTTTTACACTGTTTTTCTATCTGGAAAAATGGGAAAATTTAGGATATAACTATAACGGAAATAACATAAACGTTAATATAAAACTATATCTATCTATACTTATTTAATACGCTAAGGGGGTTTTTTTAGAGCACTCCTCGTACGATTCTAAACCAATTATCAAGTTTTTGGTGTCGTTGGATAAGGCTTGGTCTGTAGTTGTTTCCGCAAAAATTGATGAGAATTGGACTTAAAATTAGGGCACTATTCACAATCTAAATGCGAAAATTTCCCATTATAATAACATTAGGATTTACTTCAGCATTTTAAATGTATAGCTGTATCTACGTGTAGTTTTTTGTGATTACTGATATTTACAATATTGGATTGGTCGGATGTCAAAATGTAATATTTATTTAATAATGTATTACATTATTAATTGAAGATACCTCACCAAAAACATGTCATTCAGAAATAGTAATATTTATTTGTATTGTATCAAAATAAATTGCTCGATTTCGATCAACACGTACACTAATAACACTGAATATGTTTTAATACCGCATCACGCGTCATGTGAGGTGCATGTGACATTTGTAACAGAAATATTCTATGATTAAAGAATTTATATTTTTTGAGCCATTGTTTTACAGGTAAAAGAAGATTCAGATCTATATTACAGTACGCGTTGCCTCTACTCGTCTCATGTTGCCCGCGGCTGTTGAACGAATTCCTGGCAAGGCCAGACGACCATGGCGGGATGGCGGTATGGCGGTCTAGTGGTCGGCCAGTGCGGAAGGTAAGTACCAAGATAATTGGTCCGCCGCCAGACACAAATAAACACCTGCGGACCGATTAGGAGCGGCGCTGGACGCTGGAACGGCGGAACACTGGACCGTACAGCCGGACATTGGACCGGTGGACCATGAACTATATGGCTGAACACAAATTAATAAACACCTGCGGATCGATTAGGAGCGGCGCTGGACGCTGGAACGGCGGAACACTGGACCGTACAGCCGGACATTGGACCGGTGGACCATGAACTATATGGCTGAACACAAATTAATAAACACCTGCGGATCGATTAGGAGCGGCGCTGGACGCTGGAACGGCAGAACACTGGACCGTACAGCCGGACATTGGACCGGTGGACCATGAACTATATGGCTGAACACAAATTAATAAACACCTGCGGATCGATTAGAAGGTGTGATGTATGCTGAAACGATTGAACACTGGTCCAGTGGATCATTCACACCAGACACATCTTCGTGGAGTGTTAAGTCGACACGAATAAAGCCACTGGACGCTGGAACGGAGGAACACTAAAGGCACACACACATTGATGACTTGAAACACCGGCACACTCTATGGTACGTGTTTTAAAGTGAGTATGACTGAAGGGTGAGTGTGATGATTATGATGGATCACCTTTCTTACTGACATATAAAGCGGTTGACTCATTTGCCAGTATCATTAATTAATATCCCGCTGACCAAATACAATCGTGCATAACTGGATACGAATTAACACGTGAGGATCGATTAAAAGAGGTGATGTTCTCTGGAACGCCGTACAACTGGACCATGCAGTCGGACACCGGAGTATTGGATCATGGATTGAGTAGATGTACACGAATAAACACCTTAGGAGCCATTAGGAGAGGCGCTGGACGCTGGACGCTGGAACAACGGAACACGGGGCCGTCCAGCTCCAGCTGTACACTAGACTGGCGGCGCATGGAGCTGGTACACGAATACACACTTGAGGACCAACTAAGAGCGGCTCTGGACCACTGGACGTTGAAAGTGCAGAACACTTGACTGGCGAACTATGGAGTGTGTAGCTGGACACAAATAAAAACTTGAGGAGCGATTTTGGACGAGGGAACGGAGGAAAATAGGACAGTGCAGGTAGACGATGGACAGGCAACCTTTAATAACTAACTTAGATACCTCCTTTAAATCAAATTTATTTTTAATCTAATTTAGACAATTATAAGGAGGAGCAAGCAGTATGTTACACACATTAAAAGTCGAAATCACGTAGTTTTACTGATTGGGAGCGTGAACTGCTCTCAATAGTGACACTATCACATTTAACTAACCATTAAATAAATACTACCAGAAACATATTCCCAAGTGTAAACGGTTGGATTGATGGTTTATCCTATGAACATTATTTCTTTAACTATAGATATTTCATTTGTAACTTATCTATATATATAATTCCGTAAGCTAATCGGTCCCCACGAAATATCTCGAGTTAGAAGAAAGGTAGGGTAACGTATGATGGCTCATTTTAAAACTTGAGGGCCAAGGACGCAAGGAAAATACCAGAATTATCAAAAGTTACCTGGGCTTTGCCCCATTGGACCTTGAAGTTCCAATGTTAATCTAATGGAAGAAGATTTTTAGATCTCATGTGTGTTTAAGCAGATGTTCCAGTGTTTTATCATAAAATCAGCTGGTTAATGTGCAGATATTTTGAGTTAAGATAACCGCATAGTTATAACGGTTTAAAATTGGAAATGCACTATAAAAAAGAAGAACACTAATAGTCATGAACGGATTATAGATCCACAGGAGATTTCATCTTCGTGACTCCATCTATGTCATTAAGGAAATAGGAGTAGAATGATTGGTATATTCAGCATAAAAATAAAAAAGTAAGTTAAAATTATCTTAGACGTAGAATGGGTAATGATTAATTATCTTTACTCAGAGAATGTCGTTTAGTTAATACGTTACTGCTTTATATTGGCTATTAATAGATAGTTGAATAGTTTTGATGAGTGTTTGTTTATTTTCGACTGAATCATTATATATAAACTACTAACATTGGATAACCTCCGTATGAGAAATATTTTGTTTTGGTTTTATCCATTTTCTGCTATTTTCTTTACGTAGGTCGTCGGGAAACAATAAACGCCCGTTAATCCATAAAGACGGGGAGCTTTTTATGTAAATGATAGTGTGCGAAAACAAACTACAGTAACAATATATCAGGCAGTGTTCTCCTTCATGGACGAACAGACAATAGACTACAACTAATGTACGAGGGACGTCGGTTGCACGGGGTATAAACATGGGAGAAATAGGGGAAATGGCGGGGGCACAGGAGGGCACAGAGGTACGGGGAGAGACGGCGGGGATGGCAGCACGGGACCATGGGGAGTACATGGGAGTTCGGGGATATGGGGGCATGAAGGGCACGAGGGCTGTCGTTGACACCGGAGACAGGGGGTATGTGGGCCTCGGTGGAGGCATGGGCAACATAGGGGCACAGGGAGGAAAGGCGAGCATACGGGTACAAAAGCAAGGGGGTGCGGGGGCATAGAGGGCACTCTGGGGAGGCATGGGGATGCACTTTGGCACGTGGCGGCGGGGGTGATGGGGCACATGGAGCATTAGGCGCGTCGGTGGAAAAGGGGTAGATGGGCATGGGAGACACTGTTTCCACGGGGAGCAACGTCGGGCATGGGAGTGCGGAAACATAAGGTGGACAAGAGCACGTGGCGGAGCGGGAGTTGGAAGACACAATGGGCACTAGGGGCGTCGGTTGCACGAGACACGGGGGCAGATGGACATGGGTACTCAGGGGAGGTTTGAAGAACATAGAGGGCATGGCGACCACGGGGAAGAAAGGTGGCAAGCGAGCACGGGAGTACCTGGGTGTGGGGGCATGGGGGCACTAGGGTTGTCTGGGGCACTGGGGTTAGGGGGGCATGGGGATATAGGTTGCATTAGAAGGAATGGTGGGCACGCGGCACGGGGGTATGGGGACATGGGAATAGGGGCACAAGGGGTGCGGCCTACTAGAGACGTCGGTGGAACGGAAGTTGGTTGGGCATGGGGAGCATTGGGGAGGAATAAGGAACATAGAGAGCACGGGGGCCACGGGGAAGAACTGCGGGCATTTGGCAAGAGAGAATGCGGAGCATGAGGTTTATGAGGGGGCAACAACAGGGTTATGAGGGGGCAAGAGGGTACAGGGGTGTGGGGCGTACTTGGGCCCCGGAGGCGTGGGGGGTACAGTAAACACTGTTCAGGAGAGGTGAACGGAAGCACGGGGAGGCAGGGGTCACGGCGAGTGTGGGGGAGTGGGGGGCAGAGTGGTCCAGGGTGAAGGAGTGTACAGTACTAATGGGCTTATGTTGTATTGAACTATTTTATTTGTTTGAGTTACAAATTCATCATGAACATGTTTAAGGTTAAAACTATTTTTACATCGTTTGGTAGTAAAATAGTGTAATATTTTTTTCTTTTTTCCACAAAATAGACTTCTGTATTTTAATACAGGGGAAATTATTAGTATATTACTGATTTGATACCGCCAAAAAGTTTCGTAAAGAATGGGAAATATTTTATTAGAAAACCCAAACGTGTAAATTCACACTACAGCTTGAGAAAAATACAGTTGGCCTAATACTGCAAGTAGGGCCAATAAAGTAGGGGTGATAAATTGAAACTTAATTTTGGAGTCATAACCATTTTGATTTTTAGGGGCCTTTGCACCTACACTCCACTAGTAAAATATATTTCAAAAAGTTTTCATCCTTTTTTGTTAATCCACAAAAGATATTTACCAACTTAAAACTTACTGTAGGCCAAACCTTTGAATCGCCACAAACTCCTTACCCTGAAACAAAAATTTACAACATGTTAATGACTGATAACAAATGCAATGAATTGCAGCTTCATTTGTCGCATAGCTAACTCAAACTTAACTCAACCTCGCTTTCTTATTTCAACAAGCAAGTTTTTTACAAAATAAATAGTTTGAACAGCATCGATTGGTTATGTAGGCTAGGAAAACTAAATGGAGTGTAGAATCATCATAAATTATGCAGGCTAAAATACAATAACACAATCCACTAAAGTTTTCTTCAAGAATTTACTAAAGGACGTCCAACAATTTTTTTATATTTTACTTTATTACAAAAACTCTTTTTGTAACAACCCGAGGTAAAAAGTGGATGTAATAAAGGAAACATACACAGTAATTGGGATGCCAGCCGTAGTGGCGGTACAGTATGTGAACCAGCCAATAATTGGTGTCCAGTCCAGTCCACATCTGGAGTGGAGGCGAACGGTAGTGGCTGCTGTAACGGTGTCGCAGCGAATGCCGCACTAACTAACTAGTGACGCACCTGCCGACTACTTCCATCATATGGTAATGATGTGGTGCATACGGGGGGACGAGCTTCGCTGTCAGAAGGTCAATCACTGCTTACCTACAATAGGTAAGTTATTTCCACAATACCTAACTAGTGACACACTGGACCTGCCGAATACTTCCATCACATGGTAATGACGTGGTACCGACGGGGGGAAGAGCTTTGACGGTCAGTAAGATAGCTAAAGAACGCAAACACTGGCTACAGACACACCTGGCCAAAATAATGCAGCACTAATCTAACTAGTAAAGCACCTCTCGACTACTTTCATCAAATGGGTAATGATGTGAGAGGTACTTTGACCGAGGTTG
>CM061537.1:54222265-54254913 GCA_030545055.2 Neoaliturus tenellus | reverse complement strand
GTTTACATAAAGCACATCTCTTTTTGTAAATTACTGTACTAATAAACTTCCTAAATTTATGCACAATTTATGAATTATAAGAAATTTAACTACTTACGAAACAGAGAATAAAAAATCGGTATTCAACGTTTACATTACTGACTTGGGGGTAGAAACAAACAAAGATACAAAAGGCAAAAGACAGTCTGAACTTTGAAGAAGTAACGTCAGGATGGAGTGTTTAAAAAGTTCTCTTTAATTTGCTTTCTACACGAAAATTGTCTGAAACAAAATCATTCAAAATGGTTCTTTTGACTTGGGCTGTGTTTTTCTCACGTGCAAGTCAGAAGAAATGATATTTAGTATTTTCGTCTCAATCACCTTACTTTATATGATAAATTCTAAATGAAGGTAACAACTTTCATTTAAATGCTTTTAATTTCCTATCTATAATACCAACAAGATGACATATACTCAAACTACTCGAACTTCCTATACTCAAAATACCAAACTACAGTACCTTTCCTACTCACAAATTATGCACAATCACAAGCAAAACATTCCGTGATTTTTAATTTGAAGTTTAATAATCAGATGCTTTTTCAGCATTCACGGAACTGACTATCAGAACTACAAGAATAACCGTTAACAATCACTAAATTTCACTACTCAATCCATATTCTATCATCTATATACTTTTTGACAGTTTGGTAGTTTAATTGGCTCTAAAGATATAAATATCCTGTAGTAAGACGTAGATTTTGAACGGTTAAAATCATTAACGATTATGTAGGCCTGACATGTATTTTGTATGTATTAAACCAAATTCACCCTTCTTAACGTCAACACTAGTACCAGGTTAACCGAGATTTGCTCGTTAGTTTTAATTCCCTTTTTTTATAGTGTCATGGTAATAAAGGTATTCAATTTCCACCAACAACCAGCTATACCGTATTATACCCAGCTATACCGTACTATAGAATCTTAACAGTTAACAGCTGTTTCAAAAAGACTGCTTAAAATTAATGTTCCTTTATTTTTGTATACCTTTCGTTGTTATTTCGTTACCAATATAGCAACCTATAAGACCAATGTAAAAAATCACGAATTTTAAACTTAAATTTAGACAAATTCGAGTTTTCCTGGGATTGAGGCTGTTTCTAAACTTATTTTTGAGCAAAAAAAAAAACTCTTAAATGCAACATTTAAGCAAAATCTACCCGCTAGACTTCGAGATCATGGAATACAAATCCCTTCAGCCAGTGCTCGTATTATAGTATAGGATTACACTTGTAATTTATAGAGTTGTGTCAAAATAAATAAATTTAAAAAATTAAACATACAAGTAATATTTCTTGAAAAATTATTCAAGAGAAGAAAAAAATATAAAATGAATATTAACTAAAACCTTCTTTGTTTTATTTCATTTAAATTAAACACACGGCTCAAAGATCAATGAGGGATCAACGAAGGACTAAACATTGACAAGCTTCCAGTGTTTTTATTCCCCGCCGCCGTTTCTCATTTTATTCTCAGACAATTTTTCACTAAATATTTACAAAACATGGGATAAAATATTTCTTTGAATTTTATTTTTTTAATTCTTAATTTATATATACTAACACAGATACCCAGCATAATCCAGGACCTAATACCTCCATTATTTCAACCAAATTAAGATTTGGAAAAACAACTTTGAAATGAAGAGAGGTTTAGTACAACTTTCTATCGGAGGTTTAGAACCGTTAGAAAGGGCTTTGACTAGAAACCATTAACTCTACCAAACGGCACTTCCAGGAACACGTAGTGAATTCCAAAGTAAGAACTAACATTACTGATATACAATGGCGATGTTACATTACTTCTTCGCTTAGCTGTATCTTTGCTAAGCACGAAGTTCACTTTAATAATTTGAATCAAAATAATGTCTTATGCTATTAAAATTTTGTGTTTTACTCGTATTTCAAAGAAATATTTTTAAACGCTCATGTTGGTTGATTTTTGGTTATTTGTTTTTACACCATAAAAAATCTGTAATACCGTCAAATGCTGCGTTCAATCACGAAAGGTTTGAAGAGATCAAATACTTTGTATACAGAGTACACCTTCTACATCATTTTTATTTGTGGTTTATATAGGTAACAATAAAACTTCTCAAAATGGAAGCATCTAAAAATTACGTTAAAAATTATGTTAACAAAAACGAATGTAAAAATGCCACTGGCGTAAAAAAAATAAATAAATAAAACTGGCAACTATGAAGACTGAATGTTAAATTTTACCTTACAGGTTGAAACGAAGAATCACGCAAAGGTTCAAAAGTCAAGACAGACAAAATGTAAAGAATTAACTGCTAAGCAGAGAAATTTAAAAGGTTTCTCTGAAAATTTCCTTAAATGCAGGTTAAATAATTGCTACCATAAACTCATAGTCTTTCTCGTGCAAACAGAAAGTAATGTTATTTTTATCAATACAATTCATTTTTTTAACCACATTATTAAAAAGTTATGTTCAATACTTATGTTTTATAATATAAAAATATGTAAATATCACGTACTGTACCGTAAATAAAATTAAACACGAATCCTCTACCCCAGTTTCACTTATCCTTACAATCCAATTGTGTATTGACTATTAATTAGGCTGTCTAACTAAACAATTAGTATAACTGTTAACGACTTCCAACTACGCTTGTAGATCTTAATAATGGTAAACAATGTTTGGTTCGGAGTTTCGAAGTTAAATTGACCGTAAAGATAAAATAGTCCAATCATTAACCATCATACTTACGCTAAGAATTGAATTTGAAACAACTGGTTTACTATTGAAAAGGGTACATCATTCTTACTTTTTTTAATGGACCTATGTAGAGAGTAGAGGATTAATTTTTGACTGAAACAATGATTAAAATGTATTTATAAATACAACATTTACAGTAACAAATAAATAATTAGTTTGTTGAAAATAACATAAATGTTTTTAATTCACCTAGGCTTTTGAAGTTTCAATTGAATTAAATTTGAAATATAGTAAACTAATCAATGAAGTATCAAGATAGGAGTGAATATTTACAAGCTTAAAATGTTTTATTCGCCGACGATGTTCCATGGAATGTTTTAAACAGCGAAATAAAATCATCCTTTGAAATTTAATCTATAGCTAAAGAAACTTAGGTTTTACTCTCTTTAATAATATTTCCCAGCATTGTGCGGGATGTACCTTTAATATTTCTTAGAATGGTGTATACAGCCGCATAAGAACTGGTTACCCCTTTTAACTGAGATAAGTGCCGCAAGTATAGAACTACTGCAAAAGTACTTACACGCAAAACCATTATAGCCTATCCACCAAACGCCAATCCCTGGAACACGTAGAGAATTCTCAAGTAAGAACTAACATTACCGATGTTAGTTTTACTTCTTCACCTAACTGTATCTTAGCTGAGTACGAAGTTCACCTCAGTAAATAGAATCACAAACTCGTCGACAATAGCCTTTGTGAAAACTTTAGGCTTGTTGAGTATTGTTATATTATTCAAGTAACTTATTCTACTTTTTATATAAAAAAAAATCTATGGGAAAAATAACAAAAGAATTATTTTTTAAGTAAAGACTTTTTTAGTTTTAATAATTTCTTACTCACACATTGGAAGCTTTATTTTAAGACGGTAATTTTTACAGGAATAAAGCTGTAGGAACAACGAACTCTAACTGAAGTACTTAGTGGCAAATAAACTTATTCAAGTTGGCTTTATGTCAGATGAGTGAATTAAAATTTTATCTTCGGTGGTGAAAAAACGACATTGCCAGTTTATAAATGTCTTTGATCTTACAAAAATTTAACAAAGTCAAAGAGCGTTTTAATATTCTAAATACGACAACGTACTTAGAAATGTTTTCTAATTGGTTTATATGAGTAAAAAAATCACCTCAATGGCTTAATTTTGAAAATTTTTACACACCAAGATATAAAAGAGGAGAAACTAAAAAAAGTAAAGTAAACATTTTTTACTACCCTAGCCTTTAAATGTTATTCGTCAGGCCATACAATTCGTGAAAATAACGAAGGGAAGTTAGCATATTTTATGAATACTACTGTATTTAAAATCATGATTCGTTAAAAGGAAAATTTCCAAAGACTAACCGTTTTAGAGGCGCTAGCGAAAATTTCAGGTATAAAAGATTAGAAAAACTTGTCATCAGAGAACTAATTTGTAAATGTTAATAATAACTCGTCCTCTAATGGTGATCGTACATCCACGTATTGCAGGGTGGATTTGAATTAATTGCTTCATCGAAATTACGTTCCGCACGTGACTAAGAATATGAGAACGTTCTGAATACACCTAATCAAGATAAATGCGACAACGTGCATTTGAACTTTTACGTGATTCTTTGAATCTTTGTAACACGTTCCGTATAAATGTTGGTTCTTACATTGCTTTTTGCAAAATTAAATAAATTTTATTTACAATGGAATAATTTAGTGATATTGCTATTTCTTCTCCGTTCTTTAAGATCTCAATATTAAATGAGGGGTTTAAATTAAAACATAATTTTACATGTTATTAGACTGGAAAAAATTGTTCCACAGTTACCAGATTATGACATACTATTCTTTGTTACGGACTATACACGCAATTTATATTTTTTGTGCATGTGTACAAATCAACTATTGCAAATTAATTCTGGAGCATAAACGATTCCAGTATATAAATTAGTAAATTTGAGTAACCTTCACCAATTAATCTTGGTAGAGTTCTGTGATATATGATGCATCATGGTGTAGGCTACCCCCAAGGGTCGGATCCAATTTGAACAGCAACGATCCATTTATTATTAATGAGAGAAGTTCCAAATAGTGATTCCTTATTAGATTCATTGCAAGTAAACATGATATACATTTTTTTTTTTTTTTTTTTTTTTTTTTTTTTTTTTGAGGGAGAGGCGGAAAAATGCATTACGCACACAGGTGGCCAGCCTGTAGTGTGGGGCTCCCCTAAAAACGAGTTTACCCACTAAAAAACCTCCTCTACTCTTTAGGAATCTAACCTGGAATTGTTTGTCACATTACGTCAGGCTAGGCCTAAATTTGGCTTACGCCCGTGGGGCTCGCTCCTTATCCAGCCACTCGATCAAGGGATCTGGGCCACTTCACGGTCCAGATCGGTTTTCTTTTCCAGGAGGATGCCCCGGACGAACTGTGACAAACAATCCCAGTTGCCCTCATCCTCCAAAATCTTTTGGCAGACCGAGTCCACCGAAAATGCACCAAAGATTTGTGTGGCCTCCAGGCGGGGCCCTTCCCAACGGGGACAGTGGAAGAATGTGTGTTCCGCATCGTCGGGAACACCCGGGCAATAAATGCAGTCCGGTGAACCGGTCTTTCCCATACGGTTCAGGTACGACCGAAAATAGCCGTGACCTGTCAAAAATTGGGTCAGGTAGTAGTCCACCTCCCCATGCCGCCGTTCCACCCATGGTTGGACCTGCTTGATAAGTCGCGCAGTCCATCGTCCTCGGGTGTCGTGCTCCCAGCTGTGTTGCCACTGCTGGTAGGTTCGGGAGCGCTCTTCTGTTCTTGCCGTGTCCTTGCCGATCTCGCCTTGTCTCTGATAAATCGCTTTCCTCTCCCCTGCCAAGAGCTTGACAGGGATGACTCCGGCGACCACCAGGACGGCAGGCTCGGACACTGTCCGGTAGGCGGAACACACCCGGAGCGCAGCTTGACGCTGAACCCGGGCGAGTCGCAACCTGTAGCACTCCTTATCTAGAGCGCCTGCCCACACCTCTGCCCCGTAAAGAAGCACGGACTGGACCGCGGACATCAACAGACGTCTTCTGCTGGATCGGGGACCCCCGACATTGGCCATCAGCCTACTAAGGTAAGTCACTACTTTAGCGGCCTTGTCCGCCGTACCGAAGATCTGATCCCTCCAGCTTAACTTGGTGTCCACCATAACCCCGAGGTATTTGGCGGCACGAGTTGATGTGACCACCTCCCTTCCCACTCGAAACGGGACGACGGTGTCGACCCTCCTCCTCGTAAGAATCACGATCTCCGTCTTACTGAGAGCAAGTGAGAGACCGTGATCGGACATCCAGTTGTTGACCACCCGCATAACTCGGTTCAACTTCAGTTGGGCCAGCTCAACGTTGCGTGCAGCAATGAGAGCTGCGACGTCATCGGCGTACCCAACCAAAGTGGTTTCCTCAGGCATCTCGGACCTCAGGAGGCTGTCATAGGCAACGTTCCAGAGATCCGGGCCGAGTATTGAACCTTGTGCGGCACCAGAAGTGACTTCCATCGTCCGCGTTCCGTCCCTCGTGTCATAAATCAGGCTTCGAGAGCGTAGATAATCCTCGACGAGCCGCAACAGATATGCAGGAATACGAAAGGTGTTGCGAAGCGCATCCAACATATCGACCCACCTCGCCGAGTTGAAGGCATTCTTGACATCAAGCGTAACAAGAAGCACTACTCGGCGGGAGAAATGGTTGTGGCTCTCGGCTCTCTCCACAGCTCTCTGAACTTCGGTGACAGCGTCGATCGTTGACCGTCCCTTTCTGAAGCCGTACTGACGGGGGCATAAGTCCCCGGCAGCTTCCACGGCAGAAGTCAGGCGGGAACGGATCAGCTTCTCGAACAGCTTCCCAGCCGTGTCCAACATGCAGAGAGGCCTGTGGGACGACGGCAGCTCGGGATCACCTTTGCCCTTGCTGATCAGTACAAGCCTGGCTGTTTTCCAGGGAGCCGGAAACACCCCTTCTACCAAACAGGCATTGTACATTCTCAACAACAAGTCAGCGTTGATTAAAAATACTTTCTTTAAAGCCTCACTGGGAATCCCATCCGGGCCAGGAGCCTTGTTGCTCTTCAGGGAGAGAACGGAGGTTTCCAGCTCCTCGAAAGTGAAAAGTGGAACGTCCTCTACCCGTCCGAAGTCAACCGGCGGTCGCTGTGGATGTTCAGGAAACAACGCAGCGACGATCCTCCCCATGGTGGCGCCCTCCATGATGGAAGGTGGAGAGCGGGCGCCGAGTTTCTGTGTTACAAGTTTGTAACCCAGGCCCCACGGGTCGGAATCAACGTCGTCACGAAGTCTCCTCCAGCTATTCACCTTGCTCCTGTTGATCGCCTGGCGGAGAGATTTTCTCGCAGCTTTATAGGCCTCCGACTTACGAACTCTGTCTGCGGGAATTCTCGCTCTAGTGGCGGCTCGTCTAGTTCTTAAACATGTTCTTCTGAGTTCCGCAATCTCTTCAGTCCACCAGTAAACGGGTTGTTTGTCGCGTCGGGGTTTCCTTCGCGGCATAGACTGGTCGCAGGCCGAGACGATAAGTTCCATCGTGGATGTTACTAGTGCCTCGGCTCCAGCCTCACCAGGATTCCCCTGCGCTCCCCGAGAGATGACTTCGGTGAACTTGACCACGTCCAGTTTGTTGGTGTTCCACCGGCGTGGCCCTTCCCGAGATGCGGAAACTCGACGATTTGCCTGATCATGCAGGTCAAACACGATGTATTGGTGGTCGCTACCCGTGTAGTCCTCGACAACCCTCCAGCCAGAGATCCTCGGAAGGAGCGACTCAGACGAAACATGATATACATTTAATATAGGCGCTGACATGGTAATAATGAAAAATCGGAGTTCAAATATTTTGTAAAATGTTCTTATAAAACAGCAAGTAAACTTACTTATTGACAAGAAGTCTACTTTCAATTTAATAAGAATAATAACATAATTGAGGAGGTATATGGTAAAACGGCGTATGGGGGTATACGCCCTTTTTCCGGAGATGGTCTATTTCGATTCCTCATGTTTCCATTGGTAACCGTGCAAAATTTCATCTTTGTATCTCTTTGCATTTTCATTTTATGAGTCTGTTTCCATGATGATGCACAACACTTCTGCAACGAAATAATAATGTAAATAAAAACATAAATTTAATAATATTATAATTACACATTATAACATATAAAATAAAATTATAAAATAAAATATTTTATAATTTTTTTTTAATTATAAATAATTATAATTATTTTTTTTTTTTTTTTTTTTTTTTTTTTTTTGAGGGAGAGGCGGAAAAATGCATTACGCACACAGGTGGCCAGCCTGTAGTGTGGGGCTCCCCTAAAAACGAGTTTACCCACTAAAAAACCTCCTCTACTCTTTAGGAATCTAACCTGGAATTGTTTGTCACATTACGTCAGGCTAGGCCTAAATTTGGCTTACGCCCGTGGGGCTCGCTCCTTATCCAGCCGCTCGATCAAGGGATCTGGGCCACTTCACGGCCACTTAACTGAGGAGGTATATGGTAAAACGGCGTATGGGGGTATACGCCCTTTTTCCGGAGATGGTCTATTTCGATTCCTCATGTTTCCATTGGTAACCGTGCAAAATTTCATCTTTGTATCTCTTTGCATTTTCATTTTATGAGTCTGTTTCCATGATGATGCACAACACTTCTGCAACGAAATAATAATGTAAATAAAAACATAAATTTAATAATATTATAATTACACATTATAACATATAAAATAAAATTATAAAATAAAATATTTTATAATTTTTTTTTAATTATAAATAATTATAATTATAGTATTTTTACTAATAATAATAATAATAATTATTATTATTATTATTATACTAATATTATTATTATTATTATACTAATAATAATAATAATTTTTACTAATAATAATTACTATTATTATTATAAATAATAAATAATAATTATAATTATTTAATAATTTATAATAATTATAATTATAATAATAATAATAAATTTATAATTATTAAAAATATTTTTAATTTTATAAAATAAAATTAAAAATAAACATTATAAATAAAATTTATATAAAATATAATATAATATTATATTTTATATAAATTTAAAACATAACCATACAAATTTCCTCATACACAAGTTAGTTATGTAGTAGGCCTATAAAAATTTTTATAGGCCTATTTAATAGGCTATAAAATAGCCTAATTTAATAGGCCTATAGCCTATTTAATAGACTTAAAATGAAGAAATTAAAAGAAAAACTACCATTTTATTTGGGTAATTATACAGGCTTTTACTATCCAGTCCTCATAGTGTTGTAAAATATAAATTATAATATTAATAAAAATTTATGTCATACTATGTGATGTAAATCCTTGGAATAAGGGCTTTTCTTTGAAAAAAGGGCGTATAAAAAACATGGCTGACTGTCATCTTAGGAAAAAGGGCGTATGCAAACCTTTTTTCAAATTAATTGTAATTAATATTTCAAATGCCAACTTAACAAAATATTTCTTCTTGTTATATATAAGTTGAGATTCTGAACTTAATTTTGTTTAAAGGTTTCAAAACCATAAATCCTATATATATAAAAGTACAATCAAGTCAATTATTGATTGCCTGTTTCCCGAAAGTATGGTTTCTTTGTATCAGCCCTTTTACCATAGACGTCCTCAATTTAGGTTTGTTGGGGATAGCTTTGGTTTTGTTTTGCTTGTATATAGTCCAGGGATAAAACTTCACTCCTAATGTTGGCAATTTTAAATTCACTGCTACAAATTAATGTACAAAATCCAATTAATTATTTTCATTTCAAGCTTCATGTTTTTTCCATCTATTTCTATGGAGATCTTCAAATTCCATATAAAATATCCTATCAAGCTCCACAGGGCTTAAAATAAAGTAGTAATAAAAGAAATTAACGAAATATTGTACATTATACAACATTATCTCCACTGAACAAAAGATGTGAAAAGATAGGATGTTCATAAAATATGCATTAAATTTCCATTAGAGTATCTCGCGGGTATCTGCATTGCTGCACGGTTCAGTTCACGGCACTGGCTAATTTTATGAGAAAAAACGTGTTTTAAGTTGAAATAAAATTTTATTTCAATTAATAATATAAAGTATTGACAACTATATCGTGAAGGCTTGAGTGATAAATTGCTGTGAAATAAAAGTTTAAACATTTATTAGAAATATAAAATATTAAAACATTTTTTTAATACCTTTGGATGAGACATTTTTATTAATTAGTTCAAAACGCCTCATGTGAAAACTATACTTTTTAATTATAATTTATCCTAAGTTAAATACTGTATTACTGTCCTCAATAACGATAGTTTATTTCAATGAGATTATTCATCAAGCATAAAAAGTCATTTTAGCGACGAAAGACAGAAAATTAAAAACGTATATTTTCAAATCCCTCCAAAAAAATGTTTCATTCATTATTAAATAAATAATAAATTTAATTTGTTCGACATGTGAAAGAGTGCATGTTTGTAGAGAATATATATCAATAATGTGTGTTTAAGTAAGCAGCAGTAAGAGACTATTACAGAAGGATGGTTTGATGATAAATAGGTGAAGTTAGTTGGAGATATTAGCCAGCTGGATATTGTGCTGAACTTCATAGTGGGCGGAGAACTCTCAGCGACTTGCTGCCTCTTTTGGCCCATTTGGGAATGGTATTGCACCGTTACCTCAGTCTAGCGGTCATTACACGAGTTACAAAAAAATTGCAAAGATTTACGACATTTGGATTTTGGCAAATTTAAATACAAATTCTGTTTCTTGTTGTCTGATAGAAACAATCGTTAAGTTTATTGTTAAGTGTTCGTCGGTGGTTGAAGTTGATGGTAAAAACTAATTTATCAACAATTAATACAATCAAAACATTCATGAATAAAGTGAAGATATCAAAATTAAAGATTTTGTACGCATATAAAGTATTTAATAATGTGTTTAAACCCACAATTATTATTGCTTCTAATTTTTGAACAGATAAGCTAACTTTATATATATAAAGTTCTAAAGTTTATATATCTTAAAAGTTTAAATAACTACAATGAATGGATTTTTATTGGACGGTCGATGGATAATGTGGAACTAGGGTTTAACGAAATTAACTACATCGTAATTTTTAACATACTTCTACAGTTATATCAACACACTCAAACACTATAAATTTAAATAAAGATAGCTGTAAATTTTCATAAAATGGTGAGACTTGGATACCACGTAGGCTATAATATAGCATATATAGCTACACATTTCATTCTAAAAGAGAAACAACCACAAAACGTTTCATATAAAAATATATATCACTAAATGAACAATATTGAAGAAAATCGTTTCCCGAAAAGTTGGTCGATTGGTTTCGAAAAGCAATTTAGTTAGCGACAATTGCGCTGCACGTGAACAAGCGAACGTGTCACGCTGGACGTGTTATAAAACATATTGCAATCGGGATAAAATATATCTCTGTGTAAAACAGCTGTGCTTAGTCACGTCCGAGGAGTCGAACCTGTTTCCGATAGTCGCGTCTGTGAGACCGGACCTCTGAGGTGTTTGTTGGCTGATTTGACACCACCTGCTACATTCCATTGTTGTGGGAATTGTCTAGAACAGAACGCACTGCTGGTAGCACGCCAGTGCGCCACTTCATCCGATGTTTGGGGTGTTTTTAAAATGAAACACTTTATCCGATGGTCAAGAAGAGCAAAAAAAGGTTTATTGGTGCCCTACAAACGGAGCTACCAAAATAGACTACTTCATCCAACGGCCGGCGGTCGGCGGCGAATCGCCGCGGTAGAACTCCAGCTGAGAGGGATGTGTCACACTGGGGTTAGTAACTGTTTATATTGGGAACTGTATTAAATGCATAAAATTACATTATTAATTTAATCCAGTAATCTAATACAATTTCTGCCTGTTAATGTGTTTTTAAATATAAGAGTCATCTTTTGTAAAACACACTAAAAACATGCTTCCGCATTCCCCTGTTTCGGACGGTGTTTTTGGATATTTGTTGGTAAAATATGTTTTCTTGTCGATTAAGATTCATGCTATACGTCTACATTAAGTGTAGACCCTCATTCTATATATCTCAGTAATAATAAAGGGTATTAGTAGAACAAATCTTAAAAGTAAGGAAAATTCAGTTATTTTGCGAAGTTCACTGAAAGCAACGTTTTCACATTTTCAAACTTTTAAGGTATGAATGCAGGGCCTATTATAATTATTCAACTAAATGACTAAACCGTTAAAAGAAAATTGGTTAAAAAACGGCATCCGATCAGGGGAATATAATACCATGTTTTGCCCAAAAGACACATGATGATTCCTATAGCCGCCTATGCTACTAGCTCAAAGATGAAGGTCATCTGACTCAGCCAGGACAACGTTTCTTTGAATTAATTTAGAATATGGGCATAGGATGAATTTCAAATAAATTTTATAAAGTTAACAATGTAAACAGTCATTTAATAAACCCATTACGACACATCTTACTAAGCTTAGGTGGGATATTCTACAGCGTATTATAGTGGCGCAGCGGTTAGACGCCTGCCGTCGACCGTCGGTTGAAGTGGTCTATTTTGGCAGCTCCGTTTAAAGGGTACTAATGACAATTTTTGCTCGACCTGGCCATTGGATGAAGTGTACTATTTCAAAACACACACAAAATCTGATGAATTGGTCTACAGACTGGTAGCACTGGGTCAAAATTAGGAAATTGTTTTATCATTTTTGGTAGCTTTGATGAATGTAGCATTGTAAACGGTAAAAATAGACTGCTTCAATATAGTCGAAATTTATGTACATTATCTAAACTGAGTTCCACTACGTTCCAATTTATGGATTTTATTTTTTACTATACTATACTCAATTTATTTTTGTATCTTTAAATTTCAACACTCATAAGGTTTAAGAAAATATTTTGAATGTGTTATTTTAAATTACACTAATTTAATTTTAAACTATAACATAGGATAATTAAGTGCAACCAGGGACAAAATATAACCGTAACGTCCTATAAAAAAGTAAAAGCTCAGCAATTTAATATGCACAACGTCATAAAAGAGGAAAATAATGGGATACAACGGACTCGGCTGAACAGAACCGCACAGATCGTCCGAACGAGTCACAGGACGCAGATGCTGTTGTGCCGACATCAACTAAATGTCGAGTGTACATCATCGACTAACGATATTCTGATATTACACACTTTCTCCGTATCACTTAGGGTTAATTAGTTTATTTGGGGTTTAAATTTTTATGTTTGTCAACTTTTGGCTTCATTTTAAATTAAGTTTCACCATGAAATCAAACTTTGTCAACGAGTAAACTTTAGGTAAGATAGTACATACTTATACGTTGCGGATTCTCAAACATATCATTTTAGTCAGTGTCTTAGAAAAATAAACAAAAAACACAAAAAACATCAAATTTTAAAAAACAACTCCAGCTTTAGTTATAGAAAAAGTGGGGACTTCACATTTTAAGTCACAATAAGTTGTCTTAATTTTTTATAAACACTTTATTACGATAAAAACAGTTTGGCATGATCGGAAAACTTAAGTTTCACAACCAGGCACTTGCAAATTTTCTTTTGAAAGCGTTTTATATTTTTTTTGTTATTTTCAGAAAACTCTCACTATCAAAATGGACTATCAAATAATGCTTTTGCTAACATTAGCCTTTACTGAGACAAAACGGAAATAACTTTTTTATATAGCACGTTAGAAAAACTCGTCCTATGACTAACTACTAAGTTTAATGTCCAATAATTCGTAATCTTACACCAAAAGATAGTATTTATGAACACCCTGTTTATCTAAGAAACCCTTGGAAGGTTTCTTTTTCTGAAATGTCTCGGCTTTGTTACTCTACAATAACCCAAGCTCTATTGTCGCTTTTAATACACTATGTGGTTGTCAATCATATCTGATGCTATCAATATCCTTCAGCACATTGTGTATCACTTTGTATACTTTTGGAGTGAACAGAAATAACATAACAGGACCTCTAAACTCTTCTGTTCATATAAGAAGTACTTAGAAAATTTAAGAACCGCAGGCAAATGTATACAATATGTATTTTTGAAAACATTTTGCTTCTAACTAAATCAAGACTGTGAAAACAAAGAAATGCTCCATACATATTTTACTCAAAAAGTATTTTTTATTTCAGCTTAAGGTCCAACGTTGAATGAAACCCATTGTTTTATTTTCAAAAGTAAGTTTCACAATTATCTGTGAGAAAAATATCGTTTAACCCTGGGATTAATACGATTCTTATTAAGTTGTATAAAAATGTATTACTAAATTACAAATTTAATTTTGTACTATGGTATTAAATAAAAAATTTGCTAAAAAGAGTAAAGGAAGAATGTTTACAAGTATTAAACGTAAATTCATTTTGACTTTTCCAACAAACCATTATAGTTCAGCAGTTCCAGAGATATCGAGAACTTTAGAGAGAGCAAGCAAAGATGTTCATTTATTCTCTGGCACAGAAAACTATTTACCGGAGTCTATTTAAATCAGTTAAGAACTCTTTAGTAATCTAGATAACAGTATGAGCTCCTTTCATCCCGCATAATCCAATTCTGAATAATACGATTTTGCCCGTACATCGGAAAGATATTAGAAGAAAATACAATTTTACGCTGAAAGCTCAATGCGTTATTAGGAATCTTTCTTGGAAAACAATAAAACTTGTATATTTAATAAATGTGGCGTTGAAACAAAAGCCTATCATCAACATTTTAAAAACTGATTTTGTGAAAATTATTTAACTTTATGTAAAATAAAAGAACTATGTTATAAATCACAACATTTAATATATACTTATAGACCAAGTTTAATCGTGTTTTATCGCGTTAAAAAATACCAAAATAAATATTATTTGTATTTGTTTTTTACATCAACAATTTGAAGACAGCGCAGTTCAATTAAAATTTCTAATAAAGTTATTATTAGGTAGTTGGATTTACAAGCATATCCGCAGAAAACAGATGTTAAGCTGCATATACAAGTATTGAAATAAGAACTAATCGCCAGTTAAAGAAATAGTAACAGGTACATGTACTGTAAAATGCTTACTTCACTATACAACTTTCTAACTCATGTGCATAAGCTTGTCACAAGGCGTTTAATAGTCCCTTATACAATAAGATTTTTTTGCACGAAGTACATCATTATTGTCTTTGTATCAATAAATTAATTATTTAATGCTTCATTTTTCATTAGCATAAGACGTAGTTCATTTCTGTGTTAAAATTTATAATATATCGTTTAGTCATTTGACAACACGTTAATTATCAATACATATTTCTAGTGATGCACATTTCTTGCAAAAGAATAATTTTTTTCAATTTCTGATCTATTTGCATAATACTTTAGTTCAGGTACTTTATATTCAGATGTTTTTCCTGTAGTTTTAGATTTTATAATAAATGGATACAGAACCCTACACTTAAGGACATCTCATGTTAAAACATTTCAGTTTCGCCCCTGAAGACCAGATTGGAATAAAGCGCTAATGCTACGGTTACTTTCTCTAATTACCAGGGTTAGTGCTTCTTTCTATTTTCTAAGATTAAAAATGAGCATATTTGTTTATAGATAATCAGAACAATAACAAACTTCTTGAAAAATATTCTAGTTGTCTGCTTTAATTCGACCAATCATCATAATATTTCAATCAAATTTAAATCGTGGTGGTGTTATCCATGTTTTGGCGGCGGCGTTTTCCCTTTTCTATTAGGATGTCCCTATTTATT
Source organism: Neoaliturus tenellus (assembly GCA_030545055.2). Taxonomy (NCBI): domain Eukaryota; kingdom Metazoa; phylum Arthropoda; class Insecta; order Hemiptera; family Cicadellidae; genus Neoaliturus; species Neoaliturus tenellus. The sequence continues at coordinate 54,239,355 of CM061537.1, read as the reverse complement.
TGGTCCTAATGACAGTGGTATCCTACTGTTTATTTAATACAGAAGTTACAAGATTATCTCTCTAGTTATTCTACTTTGATAATTTTGGTTATTTTAACTTCAATTACTGCAGGTTAATCTTTGTTTAAATTTAAATTACTTATACATAAAAATATAAAATGCCACTTACTGAGCGAGGCGTTGTTCAGCTTGTTCTGGTCCACTTGTCCCTCAGCGCGCGCAGCTTCCTCAGCTTCAGCTCCTGCGCCTCCACCCGGTCCCGGAGCCGCCTCAGCCGCTCGTGCTCGGCAGCCACTTGCTGATGCCGCGCCTCGTGCTGCTTCAGGAACCTCAGCCGCTGCTCCTTGGCGGCCAGCAGCTGACGCTGGGAGTCTATCTGCTGCTGCTGCCTGCACGCCATCTCCTCCAGCTCGCTCAGCGTCAGCTCCACCCCGTCCCGCAGCTGCAACAGAGGGGAATATGGATGTAAACAATTTGTATGGGTGAGCTATGAGTGGTAGCACATATGTAATGCAGGACGTGCTATATCACCAATATTGTAATTACACAATTATACTTCAGTATAGTATGTAGCAAATATTGTAAACATAGTATTTTTCTTAGGGAATACGTGCATTATCATCTTTCCTAATCCATCCTTTTTGATACTAGAAGATCAATAATGTGAAGCTTGAGAGACCCAATTGTAGTAGCCTATTTTTTACTATTTTATCCATTATAAAGGGCGAATACTTGATCCAATGTGAAATATCACGCAACGTCAGAAATGATAGCTTTGATAGTCATGAATTGTCTCTTTACAATAACTCAATAATGATTGGACAAACGAATTGAACGTTACATTTTTTACAACGAGATATATAATATAAATTTTTGAAAATGTTAGATATAAATTTTGTTTACTGATTAGTTCCAATGCTAATTCTTTGATACACTAACATGTTTTTTAAACTTTTTTATTATGTACGTTATCATGCGCGGTAAACAATTAGTTTGATTTTATAGTGAATACCGTGTATCTGCCATAATAAAACGTATAATCAGACAACCACATAAAAAACATTACTACATTTAACAAACACTACGGTCGATCAGATAAATTTTAGTTTATTTCATCATTCGACAAACTTTTATCAAACTGCTATGGCAGTGTATTAATTTCTTAGAAAAATATATAGAGCTATCTTAATTCGTGTTTTAATTTACGTTTGATTAATATGAAGTTTTCCATTATTAATTGCTGAAAACCACTTTTTTATAAACAACTTTACGGCATCTACTGAAATATGATGTATTCAAAACAAATATATACACCTCATATTAAATTAAACGTAAACAAAAAAGTATCAATAATTATAGTATATGTTTGACATCATAAAGATGTTGGTATTGCCCCGCAACTGGAAATGACAAACAAATTTTTAATCTCTTGACGACATCCATTGGATAGAAGGACAGCACGTTTTCTACACCTGCCTGATGATGATAAAAAAATAAGCATCGAAACCTAGGTCGCACTAGACCTCTTCGAGGAACTGGTGACTGAGGTATTTACACCATTTGTTTTAATTATAATATATAAGTAGGCCTAATGTTATATAGATGTTTCAATAAGTTTTAGTACGTGCTCCAGGCAATCCTAACTTGTTCCAGGAATTTTATACAAAGTATTATGTGAGACGGAGTTCAGAGCACTCCTAATAAGGATGATAAAATATCAGGGTAGGCAGCTGCTAACACAATCTCTTATCCTAGACGACGATTAATCCAGTCCTTCCTCATTATTGTATCTTTATCAGGTAAAATTTGTATCCAATACTAATTACCAAGGTAAGTTTACGTCTTTCCTCCACGAAATACCGCTTCAAACCTACCGATCAACTTTAAAGACTCTAGTACATTAAATTAATAATTGAATACATTTAATCTATTTCAACTAATAAATTACACCAACCATTAAAAAAAAATCACGGTGCAATTATATTTTATTATGCATAAAAAATATATGTGGTACGCATAAAAAAGGACAAATTGAGTTTATTTTTTATTTTCATCGAGTATATAGTTTTTATAAAAGAGTAAAAAGTAAAAATGAGGAAATACGAAATTAACCTAAAATCTAAAACAAAATTAAAGTAATTTATAATAAAAATAAAATTTGTTTGTTTAAATATTTTACTGTAACACCAACTGATAAGTTTAGTTTTTTACAATTTAATTGCATTTGAGAGCAGTTACAACACAGTTAAGTTCAAAGGAGCGTTAGATGAAATTAATTAATTAATCAACACTGGTATGACCTCTACAGCATGCGGCGCGTTACTGTTCGGACATTGCATTGCAACTGATGCCGATTCCATGCATTCGTTTTACAAATTAACAAAATTTCTATTGAAAATTATTAGTAGTCTACAACAATTAATTAGAGATGGTAATAAAACTATGGTAAAGATTGTTCTTAAATAATGATAGTGAAAAGCTTTTGTACAATACACTCTCGAAGGACCAATATTTTTTTTAATCCCTATAAAACACAGTCTAAAGTAAACATCACTGTAATCGTAACCGACAACTCGAGACGATGGATAAAAAAGAGTAATATTCAGGTGATATTTTTCCATTAAACATTTCATGCAACAGCATACATGTTAATCTTCTATGACAAAAAAAAAATGATAATAAGTTAAGAGACACAACTTTAAACAGTTATTTGGTCATAACACAATACAGCCTTAAAGCAACTATAAGTGTTTAATTTAATCCTAATGTAAGACAGACAAATCGGATTCATTTTCGCTTATTTCACATGCTAATGTAATAAAAACAGCGACAGTAAATCGGATGAGAATCATAGAAAATTTCATAGTAGCTGTTATAACGAATAACGAATCTTATAATATGTTATAACGAATTTATATAAATAATGAATTAAATAAATAAAATGTCCATACTCTTTGTCTTACACGCATACCTAAAAGGATTACATTTACATTAAACGCGATTTGGTGAAGGATATCGAGTTATTAAAATAGTTTCTCAACTCAATAGCGTTACATTAACCCTTGACAAGTTGGATGGCTGTTGGGGAAATGGAAGGGTTGCGGGGAGGGGGTAATATTTATACAGGAATGCACTCCAGGTAGACTGACTCCCTGGAATGTTCTCTAGAATGTTACTTAAGGCGGAGAACTAAAAACTGTAAATGATGGCAGAATATAAAGGATCATAGAAATGGGTGTAGCTGTATCCTTTTGTCACTTTATAAGTCCATGTTTGAAAGGTTTGAATGCATCAGATATTGCAATGTTATATGTATTAATTAAACGACAAAAATGACTTATTTATACGGTTGAGTGTCCCCTAATTGGAAAAATCAAACACGATAGTTTTCCAAAAAAATTTAAGTTAATTATAATGCTCAATAAAAGTTATAAAGGAACTCCCTGAACTCTCTACGCCCTTTCTATTTATTATTCCTGGCATAAATATACATACTATAATATCACATTAAAAATTTGTAAAACTCTACAGCTTACAACAGTGCCACCATTTTGTATTTTTTAGGAATAGTTTTTAATTTGAGAATGGCTTGTAATGTTAAGATGAAACTTGTTCAACAACTTTTTGATGTAAAAGCCTGATTGAAGAAAAATAATATATAATTCATATTTTCATAATGGGGGCTTTTATTTAGAGCATATCAACCTAAACTGCATTAGAACTACACAATATACCAATATTTATAACATTTTTTTGGGGGGGGGAGGGGGGAGATTCTGTATCAAACTCGACGATATACACATTATAGACATCGATTCATAAATAAAAATAATCGAGAGCGATTTAACTGAGGATAGTCACGGAGGCACCACTCCTCCGGCAGCGTTTTGCGTTGGCGGCCCATTGTTGAGCTGGCACCACGACCGCGCTCTTCGAGAGGCAACCTGATAATATTCAAAACCATTTCTATTTTAATAATTTAAATCACTCTATCTCGCTTATTTAAGATCCGATTCCCATAACCTTTATATTTGCAACTAAAGTTCCTATAAAGAACACAATATAACATAAATTTTGGTATCTTTCGAAATTTTTCATGCAATTTAAGGTTAAGGATTTTAACAGCCGCCATTTTTAAAATATCAATTGCAAAAAATTAATAATTTTCTTTAGTTAAGCCTTTACCTTAAAAAGATGTATGGATCTTACAACATATATTTCATAAATTATTTTATAATTTCTTTGTATATACTTTACAAATATGCTTTTCAATTTTAAAAAAAGGTTTTTAAAGTATTGATTTCAAGGAAAAATAAGAATCCATTGTAAAAAGACGTTTTAGTAAGTATTGTTCGTTGATTTGCGGCAGTTTTATACACAAGTTGGTAAACACTGTGAATTATTTATCGACGGGCACCCTATTGGAAGGCCATCAATTTTTCCCGATATAAGTGAAGTTGATTGGCGTGGCTACATTGAGATAATTAAATTAAAACAATGTCAGGTGAATTGAAGTATTTGATTCATTCGATCAGTTTGATGTACATGAAACTCATTCGCTTGTTTTTTTTTTTTTTTTTTTTTTTTTTTTTTTTTTTTTTTAATTTTAAGCATTAAATGGCTATAATTGCTACGCATTTTGTTTAAAATTTTCACCTTCAATAATTGAGTCTAAAACAATAATAACTAAATACGTAGAAGAAATTATTAATACTGTTATTTATTTAATATTAAATAACGTAAAACCTTAGGATGGTGACCAATAAAAATAGGATTTCAAAGGTCTCTCTACCTACCCCTCACCAAAAGAGAAAAGCTTCTAGCAAAACAAGCTTGCGACATCCCTTAAAACACTCCGAGCCCCGCAATGCAGCAAAATGTAGCCTAATCCAGCCTTTGTTTCTATTTTATTACATTAAGTAATTAAATCGCGTGCCTCCATTTGCAAATGCTTTTAAGATTATTCATTTTTTTTTTTTTTTTTTTTTTTTTAATACCGGAATAAGGGGATTAAGGGACCTAATAAACAAATTAAAAAACTGATTAAGGGGGTTAGAAAAAAATGAATAGTAAATAATTTGTAGGAAAAAAATGGTTGGTGTTCAGTTCATAAAGAAATACACTACTAAGTGTGTGAAAATTACCATCATGCTTTATATTTAAGGTCATACACATGACATCTTAATAGATGGAGGTGCGTTTAATTAAAACATATCTTAAAATTCACGCGTTCTAATTTTTAAGCAGACTTTTATAAATTTAATAATCAGCTCACTTTACTAAAAAAGCATACACAGTGCAGTATTTATTTATAATATACAGTGCCTGTTATTGTAAATTTTGTAATTGTTGTAGTGGGTTACGAATATTATTTTATAAAATAAAATCTTGTAAAACCAAACATCATTGGTAAGGCACATTATTTTTAACACAACTATTCATTACCCATTAAAATTAACTTATTGGCGTTCATTGTTAAGGATTAACGACGGACAAATTGGTTTTGGTTTTGAACGAGTTTAGAGTTGTTTTAATGAAGCATCTGCTTTTAACGCTCAACAGTGAGAAAAGCAGTTGTTCGTGAGCTGGAAGGGGATTTAAACACTGCTCTTCACTTCCCACCCTGAGGATTTTTATCTCTTGGCAACCCCCTGACGCACTCTCGAATCACGGCATTCCACCGTTCCAATAATATTTTAGTTTTAAGAATGTCTGGAGAGGTTTTAAAACAAAATTGTACTGTCAAACGTATGGCCGGAAGATCAAAATATGTTTAATACAATTTATTTTTACTGTCTACTTAGATTTTAATAACAGCAAGTTACCAGATGTACTATAACTTCCAAGTTTCAAACAGAGAAAATAAATTTTGGAATTTTCTTATTTTTTAACAACATAAATTAAATTTAGTCATTGTAGTTTATTTATTAGAGCAATTCTTGTTTCGTGGCTGTATACAGTATTTAACAAAAGAGTTTTTTTTTGTTGTTTTTTTAGTGTAGCTTTATAAAAAACATATATATGCCATTAGGTAATTTAGCCTAATATAATATGAGTGTCAAATCTAGTTATTTTTTATAAAGTATTATGACTCAAAGTAAAATATGTTTAATTTTTATTTCAGTCAACTAAATTAAATGAAAAAGAAACGGACATATTATTAAAATTATTCGGTTATCAGATAATCGTTAAAATACATCCTAATTTATCCTAGGATATCGTTAATATATCCTACTGGGGAAATAAACACGATGTCGTCCCCATTCATCAAGACCTATAATAACTTTATTGTTTTTGCGAATAATAAAATTTACAACTGAAACACGGAAAGAACATTTGCAGAGATAAAGTCGCGAGTATAGCAGTGCTCCGCTGGGCTCCAACGTTGCAAGTTACATGCGCGCAATTAGGCCAAATGGAACAGAGCATAAACAAAGGAGATGCATGTTAAGGGATAAAAAGATCTGATGTTTGGCCAGTTGTGTGTTGCTGTGTAACGTAGTGAGGATGAATAAATAAAATAAGAATTCACTTTGACGAACATTTTAATCTGATGTGTTACATGTAATGGAACTGAGCTACCAATCGTAATTTTATTATTTCGTCTTATATTTACATTATACTGTATAAAGTAATTTATGCCTAACTATCAAATTTCACAAAACAAATATTTTATTAAGAAAATTTTTATTGAAAAAGTATATGTATATTCTTATATGAGTGAGGGAGTGTTATAAACAAAAGCTACACCATTATTCGTATTTAAGAAATTTTGTACTATTCGGTGTTGTCGAATACATTCGGAATGTTAAGGATTTTCCAAAATGTTGATTTTAGTATTTCATTGCTTCCAAAAATATGTAAAAAAGTCAAGGTCAATAGTTTCAAATACCACAAAGAAAATCATACTCTTATAAATGGGTTTCGGCTTTAGTACAATCTATAAAAAGTTCTAATTGGTTATACTGTACAATATTTAAAATTAGTACCAGAAAATAAACTACTTTGTTAGAAAATTATATTTTTAATTGAGGAAGTGGGCAAAAATTTTATGGAACAATTTATACATGATTCAAACTTACTTAAAAATGCATTTAGGATTTACAGAGTTTTAAACGTCTGATTGGAATGACTATCATTCCAAAAAGGCAATTTAACAGATAAATGGAGAAGCTTGAAATTTGTTGGACAAGTTTAATAAAAGAAAACTCGTTTTGTCAGGTTAATGAGAAAACTAGTAAAGGTTGTTTGAGAAGTTTGAACAAATGGTGATTTAAACGGGAGTTGGGGCATAATAAGTCGATCGGTTCGATGAAAGGGCCCAACTTATCCCAAAATGACTTTTCTTCTAACAAAAAATCTAACAATTATTACTCTATGGATAGATTTAGGGATTTTTATAATATATAACTATCCTCACTTATTTTCTTTTATGTATTGCTACATAATGCAAACTTTTTCTGGACCTTAATAATGAAAAACATTATTAAAAGGAGTGATATTCAAAAATGTTCATACAAAAAATGGAAAATAGAGTAAAATAAAAAAAACCAACACATACAATGATTGAGGTAAAAAGATTCGGGTAAAACAAAAAAAAACCGCCGTAAAAGGACAGAACAATTATTGTTGTAATAGTACAATCGATTAGCTGACGATGTCAATCTCACCAGGGAATATTACACTGTACTGAACCATCATGCTAATCATCTACCTAGCATAATGTACATTTCTGATTGATATAACACTATACCATTAGTGAAATTATCAGTGAAACCCTTTACAAAACACTTACTACTATGAACGATTGACTTCACATGATATATAGCACAAGGAACATTCGTTAGTGTAAGGGCTTATTTACTCCGGACTCTCATTTCATATATATTTTCACGCGAATAATTTTTTTCTGATTCTAAAGTATATGTTGAAATAATCGAAATTCCGGTATATTAAACCCGATCATAAAATAATGCAACGAATTTGAAACCCTAAAAGCAACAAAGAAAATACGTCTCTTAACGAGCACTTTTGACTAAAAGGAAGAAGTTCATGTCAAATTTTACCACTGTTTCAAAACATTTGTATTAAAGAACCTTGATTTAAAAATAAAAAGCACAAAAATTAAATAATGGCTAGTTCAATTATTTGAAAATTACTTGAAATCCCCTTTGATATAAATTTGATCTAACAATAATTAACTGTCATAAATAGGCTATATAAATAAAAGGCTAACTTTACTTAAATTTTAAAATATTTGTTAACGTTTGCCAAGTTTAAAAATATTGCTTTTACACATATAACAAAAATAAAATAAAATAAATAACAAAAAAATAATGTTATAAACAAATAATGTTTGAACATTTTATTGGAGAGTTACGAGACTACCCATCTAGTAAAGGCAAGGAACTATTTGCCAAACCCTATCCATCGCCGGATTGCATTTCCTTGACAAAAACAAAATTACCCGGACCGCTATTGAGGGCCGGGAAGAATGGGGACAATCGTGGCCGGAGCATTGTTGGGCCGGCCAATCACAACGACGGACTGACGGAATGGCCGAGTGTTGACCTCAGCATGGGCTGACCACGAGCCGGGAGGCAGCGGCTTGTTGTGGACACGTGCCTAGGCGTGGGGCGCATGCACTGCTGGGGGTAAAAGGGTTTATAAATTATTGGTAGTTACAACTGCCAGTAACACCCCTTTACACTTAATTTATTCTTGAAGAAGGAATGAAAATGGGGGTTTTGGTACTCGACAAGGTTTGCTAACCGAGATGAATTCAAGGCCATAGCGACGTTCGAAGGCAATGCTAAAATTTGACTTAGTTGCAAACGATATGTTGATATGTTTCAAAGGCTGTGATCGTCCAATAAAATATGGTAATGGACCATTAACTGATAGGCTAAACAAAATATTGATAATTCAAATTTAGTTGTTATTCTTGCAGTGTGTCAACAAACAGTGCACGACATCGTAAGGTCGTACTAAAGGAAGGTCGTGTACGTTTGGGAACAAGTTGGTGATGGCACTGGTAGTAAAAGAGCTTCAAAACGGTCGAAACTGGAGTTTCAAAAACTACTGATGACAGTGTAGTGTGCTGAAAAAGTTTAATCGGCTACGGTACTTAAAAAAATCTTGGGTTCAAGCATATGTTCTACAGCACTATAAAGTGTGGGCATAGTAGACACTGTCAGAATGTAGCCTACGTATTGCCGAGTATTTGATCAGAACAGATCAATTTATTTTCTGATCCTTTAAATATTTCTTTATCTCTTAAACCATTTAAACACAAATTAATTTTGTTTCGTCTTGTTTGCCTCGGTTTATGTAAAAAGTTTTATCCTCTTGTATTTTTACCGGTGGCCGGGACGTTTGAAAAATATTCAAACTTCTAGGCCTTATGATAAAAAGAGTGGCCAGATCATTCAATTAACTTTTTACTACCTATTCACTATAATGTTTCTGCACACAATAAACACTTTTTATTGTTACTCATATAATTTATTGAGTATAAAATTTATTGAGTACACAATAGATTATACGAATGTGCTAAAAAGTTGTTAAAGGTATAAACATTAAGGGTGCAAACCAAAAAATGTTCTGTGGTGTAAGAGCTGAAACAGATGCGGATAATCTGGTTGGAGAAGCATAAAGAGTGAACCGATTTTGTGACACTGTTTTATTAGTCATACTGTAACCTACAGTTGCCTTGCAAAGATAATGTACGGTACCTCAATTAGAAAATTTGTTAAGATATCACATGTGATTAAATACCATCATCTGGGAACATCATAAGACAACAATGGTTCTTAAAGATTTGCATTAAAAGTTCTCAATCAATAAAAGATTTCTTGAAATCTCTTGAAGTTACTGATATCTTAAAAATAATCTAGTTAAGAGTTCTTAATGTGACAATCATCAACTATAATAGATAAAGTCCTAATTGTTCTTTAACAAAACAAAGTGCCGTATCGTCCCATTACGATTAAATACAATTTTTCAGTAACGATTTATGGCACTACAATAGTAATGTTAATTGTTACATTATGATTTCCACCCTAAAAGTCAAAAGTTCTTCAAAATTTACACCAATTATTTTCAAAAACTATTAACCTTTTATTAATTAAAAAGCTTAAATTATTTACCGAATATTGACTTTAGTTAACATAAGTGACTATAGCTAGCATCTATGAAACAAATGCAGAGTTATCATTAATTCAAGTCTCTAATCTCATTAACCTCTCCACCAACCATGTATTTCCATGTTTTCACGAGTTCGAATGGTTTTTGTCAATACAGACTAAAACTTCCAATAAATATGGAAATCCGACCGAAGTCCGTTTTTAGTGTTATTTCTGGGCACTCACAATTCGACCACAGCTTCCAGCAAATTTAGTTAACTTGCTTGACACTCACAAGGAACATGAGTTCTTCTGACTATTATGCCTCATTACAACAGTGAAGAGTTATATAGTTATGCTGTGGTCTCACTGAACTTGAATTTTCAACAAAAAAATTTGATAACAGAAAGAAAACAAGCGAATACTGTATATCATTTTAAAACGGTGTTAATGCAAAGGAATGTTCTAATATTTACAGTATAATTTCACTAGATCATACACATTATAAAATGTTCTCCGTCATTAGTACATTGTAAAAAGAATCCTTTTTTGTTTTGCTTTGTGATCCACATAGTTATAACGGCAACAATTCGATCTGAGGCTCAATCATTTTTCACCAATCTAAATACTTTAGAGATCCCTTCGATCGTTAATCGAAGAACATTATGAGATGTCAAACGCTTACCTCAGGCACATTGATCATTAAACGACTAAGATATTACCCCCTACAAGAAATTAGCTGATACAGGAAGTAAGTATAATTTTGCAGTAATAAATTCTTCGAAGAATACCCTACACGTGATTAAGTAAGCATAAAAATTATACGGTAATTAGTTTTTTATCCTGATTTTAGTAAGGACCCAAGCAAGTTTTCATTTGTTTTTCAATAGCACTGATAATGGGACACAATAAAACAGCTTTTAACCGTAGGTATACTAGTATGTTGCTATGATGTATAATAACTTTGACTATATGTACATAAGATTGACTATACGTCAATCATTATGTACATAATTATTGACGTGAGTGGACTCTTGTTATTTATTTTTAACTCCTAAAACCTGTAACTTTAAAACAGACCTGTTGGCTATTTTTAACCGACATTCTGGAGAATGATAAGATTTACAAGAATACCACTCAGTTTGCTAAAGATCTTGAATAAATGAAAATAATCCGCTCGCAAAAATCTTGACCCAGCAAATATTTAATTGCACCGTGATCAGATTCCCTGACATCTGCCAGTTGTGCCTCCACCATTTCATTTTAAAATTTTATTTCTTTTATAATACTGTATTTTTTACTACACGTATGCATTTAAACTAGTACAAATGAAATTTTAAAGAAAGTATGTTAAGAAAGCGACTAAATGTAAAGTTAAAAAATTACATGTAATTTACAATAAATAACATGTATAAGTGTAAAAATAAATAGTAAAATGTTGTAATTTAAACACAAATTTGAGACATTTTATGATACTAAATTTAGCTTATAATATTATCGATTCAAATTATATAATGTGTACAATTTTTACTCACGTACGTCACGTTGTGTTTGAAATGCGGTTTAATTTAAATATTGTATTTAAATATGTGAGATAATAATTTAAAATTTTTATCTCACATTAAAGAAACAATTTTTATTGAGGTGAACTCAACAAAATTTCAAACTTCCAAAGTAAAAAAGTCCAATATAAAGTCGATATTACAATTTGACTAAGCCATAATAACGATGAAGTGCAGCGAAGCATTCCTTGTAAATTAAGAGAGGATTTCGCCGAGGACTGTACGAGTGACGTTTTTCATTTTAAGGACATCTCGATATTCGATTAAAATGAAAATCAGGAATTCTGCTTCCACTAAAATAGAGAAGAGATTTTGTGAAGATACAAAAGTTTGTTTGTAGGGTTTTGATGATAATTTAGATTGTAGCAATAAAAAAAATACTCAGACCTAGACTTTTATAATCATATTTTTTACTTTGAACTAAAAATAATCATTTAAAAATCAAAATTGAAAAGAGCTCAAAGTAGATACTGTGTAGATAACACATTGTAACACCAAAATACATAAACAAACTGATATAGTAAATTCTATTATAAAAATACAAAATCACATTTTTACACACATATGTTTAGAAGGCATTCACTTGCTAAGGTTGTTACTTAAGGCATTCAAATTAAAGAATAGAGAAAATGCACTGAAAATTGAAAATCCATAATTTATTAGGGCTCGCTCTTTTCATGTATTATTTTTTTACGTACATAGCTAATTTTAATTTTCTAAAAGGACAGTAAAGAATTTTAACAAAATTTTACCAAGAAAAATAAACTATTCAATCACATACACAATCGTTAAAAATAAGGCGAACAATAAAAAATGTATTCAGCCCAAAATTCCTCTATAGGAAATATTGAACAAATACATTTTAACTGGACTTAAATCTACTACGTACAATACTGTCCAATATACGATACTACGATAAGTATACAATATTATGTTACATATTATAGTATGTAGCCTATTATGAAAAGTTGACCACGTTTAAATAAGATCGTTTTTAACATATCATTGTATATTCTTTCAACTTTGAGACTATCATTATTTCTATTGGATAAATCATAACAGATTTAAATTATTTAACAATGCCTAAATCAAAACTACATGTTAACTAAAATAATTAAATTAAATCCATTTGATTAGTAAATATTACACTTTGCTGATATAAGTTTAACAAAATTTGAACTCATAAAAATATTCTTCTCTGATGACGCAGAAAAACAGCTTGGAGCAAACAAAGTTAGAACAGTATAAGGATATCTGCGCTCAGTGGATTGTGCGCCATTGGAGCCACCCCCGCGATCCCGGCCAAAACAGACCCTCTGATCATCTCTCGACATTGTTTTATTGGATAATATTCCTCTCTGTGTTGTCGATCTGGTGGTAAATCAAGATTTAATACTTTTATACTGGTGTTGCAAAATTTTCCGTAAGAAATAAGTCGCTTAGTCGCTGCAGTCATTAAGAGTGGAATTTAAAAAGAAATAAAAGCAAATAAAAGTGAAATTATTATTAAATATGTTTATTCTCCTACTCATTTCCAAAGTAATATTATTTTGACTCAGAAGATGTAGTATCTTGGTATTTTCTCTTCTAGAGTGGTACGACAGGTCTTTGGTGTTGTTTAAAATATTATTACTATAAATTCCTTATTTAAATTAATTTTTAAGAGCCACCTGTGAACACTGTTCTATTTCTTTATACAGTAACACATGTTTAAAATTAATCTGTGGGGCAAAAGAAAATGCATAAACATTTATGGCTCGATATATACATACTATAAGACAAACTGAAATTGAATCACCGCAAATTTATTTATGATGTAGAACTAAAGATGACGGTTTGTCTACATTAACATGATGTCCATGTTGTAACAGTCTACGGTACGAGGGATTGACGCACATTATATTCATTAATGCAATGTACTCCAACGTTTAAGAGTATCATATCAGAACATAAGTAATTAATGCAGTAAACTTAGATGATTAAATTCACAAGAAAGTTTCGAGAGAGTGATTTGGATAAAATTTATCATGTATTTCATATTATTTCAAACTTTTGGGCGCATAATTACAATGTTCTATTTACGAAAAAGTTTCTACAATTAATGCATATTTAGCTTAAACCATTTTGTACGTAGAAAACAGATTTAAATATAGCTCAAATATTGCATTCTGAGAAAATAATTCTTAACATAAAGTTGATTAAAATTGGGTGAGTAAATACTAACAAGAACGTTGATTAATAACACAGTTGAGAAAAAACACCGTGATGGAAAAGATGTACACATGCATATGGAACGTTTTACTATCTGATAAACATTTAAAACAACGCAATAAAACAACGCTATCAACTCACGAACAAAAATAACGCTTAGGACGTAATAGTCCAGTGAATAGAGGGATGTTTGCTTACAAACGGTCCGGTAGTTCTACATTTTTTGTATGTTGTCTAGGATGGTTATTAGTTGTTTAAAATGCAAAATGCACAATTTTCCCCCCTCCGCGCCCACCGCCATTTTGAAAAAAATTCTAAAAATCTGTACTTTCTTCAGATTTTTGGTTATATCATCGTTGGGGTTGCATTTTTACATAAAACAGTAATGTAAATGTTGTAGACGATTAAATTTCCTATAATTTACATGTTTAATTTGTCTATCTAGGACTTATCGTTACGGAGATATTCACTTTTAAAAATATATAAATATATAATTTATTTTTATTTGCCAACATTTTGATTTTGGAACACTACTATTCGCCAGGCAGTTGAGATTATTTTGAGTCATTTTTTAAGTGATGAACTACATCCAGTATATAGTGTTCCTGACAGCCAACCCAAGAACGACGTACGTATTTTACTGTAATGAAAGGAAGGTGATATCATGTATATAGAACTAAATAAGTATGTGCCATGTTTAAAACTTTACTACTAGCGAGTCAGGAAAAGAGACGTGGACTGAATTTAAAAGGTGATATCATGTATATAGAACTAAATAAGTATGTGCCATGTTTAAAACTTTACTACTAGCGAGTCAGGAAAAGAGACGTGGACTGAATTTAAAAGAGTTGCCAGGGCTCTTGTCCTGACTCGCCAAATGTTATTTTGTTTACCCACTAAACTGGAGGAAAACATAACGCTGATTACTTTTCCAAATCACCCCCGTCGCAGCAGACTTGCGTACTCAGCGAATTTCCAAAGGAATTCGAGATTTTGTATTTTCCCCATAAACACCGAAGGAATGAGTATGTAGGTTTGCTGCCATATGGGTGTTGTAAGCAAATATCAGTTAAACCCTACCTAGTGAAGGTACATACCATATTATACAAAGTTATGTCAATAAATAAGTGGGGTACAGTGTTATATTGATTTCCCATAAGATTAACATGGGGAATCTGGTTTTAGCTTTTCTCCGTTATCTGTCAAGCGGAGTTAAAAATTCAAAAAAAATAAATTGTTTGGTTTTTTAAGCTCTTTTAAATGTTTTTAGTTAAAATTGTAAAAGTTTGAAATTGGTGGTCCAAAAATGCCAAAAACCTATTTTTTACCCTTTTGAAACCCCATAAAACCCCGTTCCCATAACCCGATCATGCTAGTTTTTGCGAACTCATGAAAATAGACCTGGGGTTACACCTTCATACCAAATTTCATCAAAATCGGAAAAAGTAACATCGTCCCGGGCTTAGGTTTTACCAAAATCAAAATTCAGGTAAATTAAAAGTAATATATTATTTTTATATTTTTAAAAGTGATTATCTCCGTAACTATAAGTCCTAGATAGACAAATTGAATATGTAAATTATAGGAAATTTAATTGTCTACAACATTTACATTACTGTCTTCTATACAAAATGCAAAGCCAACGATGTTATAACCAAAAATCTGAAGAAAGTACGGATTTTTTCATATTTTTTCAATATGGCGGTGGGCGCGGAGGCGGAAAAATTGTGCATTTTGCATTTGAAACAACTAATAACCATCCTAGACAACATACAAAAAATGTAGAACTACCGGACCGTTTGTAAGCAAACACCCCTTTTTTTGTCTCTATTCACTGGACTATAAGGAATTCACAGCTTATATGCCGATCTGTGAGATATAAGTAATAACTACATATACTCATTACCAATACAGCGAGCTACAGACATACATGACATGCACGCAGCGCCATGAGATGTGGTGGAGCACTCTTTTGTTGGCGCAGCCAATTAGAGTTTGGGGTGCATTACACCAGAGCGCGGCACAATATCGCATGACGAGGTACTCATTAGCAATACAGCGAGCTACAGACATACATGACATGCACGCAGCGCCATGAGATGTGGTGGAGCACTCTTTTGTTGTCGCAGCCAATTAGAGTTTGGGTTGCATTACACCAGAGCGCAGCACAATATCGCATGACGAGGTACTCATTAGCAATACAGCAAGCTACAGACATACATGACATGCACGCAGCGCCATGAGATGTGGTGGAGCACTCTTTTGTTGTCGCAGCCAATTAGAGTTTGGAGTGCATTACACCAGAGCCCAGCACAAAATCGTATGGCGGGGTAGGGCCTACTCATTAGCAATACAGCGAGCTACAGACATATATGCACCCAGCGCCGTGAGTTTTGGCGGAGCACTCTATTGTCGTCGCAGCCAATTAGAGTTTGGGTTGCATTACACTAGAGCACAGCACAATATCATATGACAGGGTACTCATTAGCAATTCAGCGAGCTACACAGTGGAATAATAATCAGGGGTGGCGAGGGCTCATCAAAATACGCAATGTGAAAAATTATTTTTATAATTGTAAAACATGCGATGATTTGAATGATAGACACGAATGTAAGGAATTCAGTGGTAAACTATTAAACGGACTCGATTGCTTAAATTGTATAATCTTATTTATAAAAATAAACTGCATGACTAAAAGAAGTAATCTTTACTAGGGAAATTTTTAGCCAAGCATAAAGTAATGATTTTATGGTTAATTATCTTTTAATTATGTTTTATTTTTTATATTGTTGAGTAATATTTTTTTAGTAAGGTTAAATGAAACCCTTAGACTTTATTGTGTTTGTTTATTTTTAATTTGTACGTATTATTGTTGAATTTAATATGCACAAAAAAATAACATTATTCAAAATAATTGGATTTAATTGAAATATTTCACACCAAATGGTTTATTTTATATAAATGGTTTTACGATATTTAACTAAGAGTACAGGTACCGGTACAGAAATCGTTCATCTAAAACCATCAACATGTAAAACACAATTTTTATGAAAAACATTACTGCGATGTTCCACAGAAACAAAAATAACATTTGAAACAGACAATGAATTAACAACATCTCTTTTGGCATTAAAATGAGTTGGGTTTATTTGTTTGAATCACATTCAATTTCCAACATAAACAGTGCAATAT
>CM061537.1:54182210-54222165 GCA_030545055.2 Neoaliturus tenellus | reverse complement strand
GAGTTTTTTAAAGTTTTCGTTTTATTAAGATTTATCTTTGGGCAAAATAATACCTAAATATCATTAGAAATTTCTAATTTATAAAAAAATCGTCTAAAATAGTTGATGCCGAATTCCATTAAAACCGTTATCTTTACAGAAAAAACTGAACAAACATATAACTAACCCGTTATGAAGATTTCAACGACACCATATTTTTAAGATGCGATGAATAATAACAGATAAATTATTACTTTTTTCGTAATAGGACTGTATGACCGCTTTCCCCCATTTAAACAATGTAAAAGGTGAAATACATTGTTTAAATGGAGAAAACTGGTGATACATAACGAAAATAATTAATTTTTCTGTTATTCTATACTAAAATTTAAAAATATGGTTCCATTGAAACATTCACAGAAGTTTGCCAACTTTTATGTCTAATGCAATTGTTTTGTAAAGTTTACGGTTTTCATACAGAATTTGTTATCAAATATTTGAAATTGCTTTACCATTGTGAGCCAGTTAACGATATTTTAGTATCATTTTACACATAAATAATTCAAAGACAAACATTTGTATAAAATATCAACGCTGTAAATCTAATTGTGGAAGAGTTATCGATTATTCGTTAAAAAAATGTACAGACGGATAGCTGTCTGTGTTTTAAGTCTATACCGCCAGAGAATGTAAATCCTGTACCCATTGTAAAAAGTGTTTTTCTTAAAATAAGCAATAACGCTCTATACCATTGTCCAAAGAGATTTGGGACAGTTTGTATTACTTACTATAGCTATAATTATGTTAAATCACGAGAATACTGAGGCAAGAGTTAGTCTTAAAAAATAACTTTACAAGAAAAAATACACAAAAGAATTAAACTCAACCTTACACTTAAAAACTTTAAATGAGTTTGAAAATATACAAGATAATATAGGCTACTTAATTTTAAAAATTTAAATAAAAATAATTGTCCAAGACTTTGCACTTTAAGAGATTGTTATCACTATCACAATGCAATAAAAATAACATTATTCAAGTTTCATAATTCAAAATAAATTCCTTCTATTCAACCAAACCCAACCGTAGAAAGGGAGGGGGAGGGGAAGTGGCGATCTTATCATTTCCCCACTCCACACACAGCTCTTTGCTTATTTCATCCCTGCCAAGTCCTAAATCCTCATCATCCCTTAACAATTGAGAATAATATTGCTGGTAAGACGATTAAATTATTTGAATGTATAAGTGTTTTGTTTCAATTCGCTTGCAAATTCAGTAGTACACTAATATAATTAGCGATTTTTGTTTGATGTTCATATAATAGTATATAGTATTTCGAATTTAATATAATTAAAATTACAGTAGTTGAAAGGCAATAGGTTATATGCTAAATAAAATGTTATTATTTATCTTGGATTTTTCACACTTTGTCAATAATATATGTTTATGAACTTAAACCTGTGTAAATTCGTAGCCTATCCTCAAATAGCATTTACCCCACCCATATCTGTGATTAGAAATAATATAAAAAATTTGTAATTCGCTAGCAAAATCCAGGTGAACTATAGAATTCAGCAGTGGAATTAACACATTTACGAGGACAAAGAAAACAGATTAGTTATTATGAATGAAATCTGTTGTTGAGCCCAAAGATTCTGGAGAGAAATTTAAAACGGCTTTCTGAAAACATAAAATTTAATTCTTTTACTAGGAATTTTTAAATCTAAAAAAATCTAAGGCTTTATAAATGTAACAGGATATGATTTTCATTAAACTTTATTTCTCATTTTAAGACATGAATTATTTTACATAGCTTTGCCTCGTTAGTCATGCCATGTTTAACAATCACTGAACAATATCAGCAATAGAATGTTGTTTGCAAATATCCGTATGTTTACACAATATCCCTATTAATCGCTGCTTCACTTCAGCAATATCCTCCGTGCAATTAACAAACATCCTGATACTGTTGGAATTGTTCGCTATCATCAATCTATTTTAAATATTATTATTTTTCTCTATTTACACACTATAGTGAAAGTAATGTTTCCGTCGAACGAGTTATAAATAGTTGTGGGTTTATTCGTTTTGGACATTGCTAATTATTTAAACACATGTTTTAGTGAAGTATGTGTTTTATGTGTGAGTTAACTAGGTGTATGTAAACTAAAAAAAGGTAGTACAAAACGTAGGAACTATAAGAATGACCCGCCTTTATTGGGATTTTTATGAAGTTAAATGAAGTTTTTATACCCACGTTTTTCTATTATTTCCCATGTACAAAAAATATTTGTGAACTTAAAATGATGTAAAAGCATCAATAAAATAATATTGAACAATTTATGTGAGCCTTTTATGGTTTAGGTTTAGACGGTAAAAGGTATTAAAAAATGAATAAATTTTACGCCTATAGGCTATTATTTTGAGACGTCCGGAGCCAAAATTTAAAAGATGAAAAACATTTACTCAACACTGCATGAGTCTTGTTAGGTGATGGTAATACCGATGTAACTTTGGTGCATATGCGTCAGCTTGTCCAATTAATTTTTTTATTATTACGATTATTTATTATTGTTATTAATTAATCAATATTTATTAAGTTTATATGTACCTAAAGGAAAATACAAATTTTTTTTCAACCATTTATTATTACACAATTACCTACATAGTTTTGATTGAGTTCGGTTATGTCTAAGAAATTGTTTTGGTTTTAAAGTACGAATTATAAGATTAGCCTAGTAGTATAAAAAATCCTTCCCATAGTTTTTTTACATCGTATTTACACGACGAGTTCGTGTACCTAAGACCTAAGACAAGTTCGCTTTTGACCAAGTTAGAATCAAAATTCCAATCTTACACTATTACATTTTCATTGTATCCTTATAGTTTTAGTTCGCTTTAGGCCCTAAATAGATCTAGGTACTACCACTTTATTATAATTATTTTTATTTTTTACTAGGAGATAAAAAATATAATAATTAGTGGAATAAGAAGTAAGCAATAACTCTACAACCACCGAGAATAATTATGCCATTTTAAATAAATGTTAAAGTGAAAATCTCTAAATTACCTTCTGACGCGTGTTTGATATTTAACACGCTTCTTCATGTATAGTCATTTGACTATAAAATTTATATGTATATATTAGTTTGTTTATTCATCGACCTATTTAAATACTGTAAATAATTTAAACAAGAATTCTAAACGTAAGAAATCTATTTTCAATCAATCATAGATTACACAAAACCCGGTAGGTCTCAAATGGCATTTCAAATTGAAATAAGTCGCATTATTTAAATGTGGTAATCCCCAAGGAGTATGATTGACATTAATCATTCTACAGGGGGCTACATTACGACACAATGGACTGCCCCAGACTGTCGCAGCATCATTTATAACAACAATGGATTTCAAATACACAGATGGGTCCTAGGACCATTATGCAAAGTACCTGGAGCCGTAACACTTTCATATTTCATTGTTGGGATGTTGCGCATTCTTCGTTTTGTTACTTTCAATTATGATTGTCTTGGAGTAACCACGGTGGAAGTGATTGTTGAAGTTCTCGGTAATATTTTAACGTGATTCGTGTGGTATATATATGTAGTATATATATTTTTTTAATTCATGGTCGCGTTTTCTTTCTACTACCAATCTCTTGAAAACTTGACGTCTGAGTATTGACTTTACTTACTATCGACCCTTTAAGTTTGATTTTTTAAATTCAATTTTAGTCTTGGAAGGGGTTTGAATTAATAAGCGGTCCCACACAATAAGAATTTTATGTTTATGTAACTTCCTCAATTCAATAAAAAGGGGTTTAAAGTAAATTAATTTATTAATTGAAATAAAATACGCCAACAATAATAACATTGTCTCCATACAATTAGCAAGTGTACAAATCGAAAAAATCATCCATAAAAAAAACAAACAAACAAACAAAAACCAAACTACAAAAACTATACTACAGTAGGCCTATCACAATTATATTATTATTTCAGTCAGTGTATACAATTCCTGATAGCAAGATACTACAATAAGAGTTAACGTACATAATAGTTTTGAAAAATAATTAAGTAGGTATGTTAAGCGCATTTTAACTTCAGGTAGACAAAAACTACACAACAATAAAAAAAACGTATTTTTGCAAGATTTTGATTTGATTTTATAATCACTTCTTCATAGATTGCATGTTTAGTAAAATAACTCAAACACTTTATTTTTAACCAGTCAAAAATGTTTATACCGGTCACCAAAAGACAAGTATAATTTGAGTCAGAAAATTAGGAAACAAAATTGACATCGAGAGCTTATTTGATAAACCTATTTGACTAAACGGTTGAGAAACCCTTGAAAAATGGTTATTTTCAATGGCTGTTACCTGATGGTCATCAGTCAGGCATGTGGCCTACTGTGGGGGCGCTCAGCAACGACAACAACGACCCTGGCAGATATTAATGTCATCTATCATCTTCTTTGTGCATTTATATTTAACATTGTGCCAACGCTTTGCCATATTTCAAATTGAAAATGGTCAGGGGTATTTCTATTGCTAGTGGAAAGTAATATAAAATAATTAATTCAATGAGGATGAAATGAGTCGTAATCGCAAAAGGTAAATTCTAATATCTGAAAAGTTATCGAAGAATAATATGATATTATAATAAAATAATAATAATAATAAATAACTAAAAATAATAAATAAAATAATAATAATAATAAATAAATAAAAATAATAAATAAAATAATAATATTATATTATAATAAAATAATATTCAAAATTTTAATATTATTTAAAAATTTAATCTAATACAGAAAACGAAAGAACATTTTAGTATTTTATTCTTTGGAGTTGTACGATATGAGAATCTTTTTTGAGTTTTAATTGAATTTAACTTTCATTTTATGACCATATTAAACAATCAGTGCGAAATATTTATAAAAGTTTTTATATTGAACTTTATACTTTGTAAAAATATAATTGATATTTTATATTAAATATTTTAAGAGGTTTAAAGTACGTTTAACGATTTAGGTCTATTATTAAGAATACTAAAACACGATCGCGTAGGCCTAATTAAACTGTATTATTACTAAATTTTTTTCCCTCTTAAATTGAAATACATAAAAAACTACAACATCATAGAAAATATGAAAACGACATGATTGTAGAGAGTTACAAGCGAAATATACAAGAATATCCATAAATACAAAATATAACTAAATGTTCAGATTCTAAGAAGGTAATTGAAATAAACTTAACAGATTAATTTTGAGACATGATTAATTTATACTCGTAATTCAAGAACCGCGCTATGCAATGCAATATAATGTGTTTGACCGCAAAGCGCGGTTGAATTTCAGCGATAATGTATTGGCCACAGATCGCGCCTAGGAAACACAATCCAACAGATTATGGTATTGATTTATAAGCGAAAATGGCGGCTTATTAATTGAGCTGCATATACCAGAGGTGATACTGAATTTGTAAGGATAGTGAAGCAGTTTTGGTGAATCATAAATCTACTTTTTTACGATAAATTACATATGAAAATTTGGTTTGGCTATGTAAAACAGATTTGATGTCAAAATTGCAAAGCAAGAAAGATATCTGTTGTTGGTGAGACTTAAATATGAATAGTAAACTATGAAAAGTAAGTAGAGAAATTCCACGGCAATTACTTGAAGTAAAAAATTATTAATTCTAATACAAATCTATACAGATTTAATACTCTAGGTTTTTTTAACACCTACAATTTTGAACCGAATGCCAAGTTTTTAGTGTCGTTAGATGGGACTTGGCATGTAGTTGTTTCAGCCAAAAATTTATGATAATCGGACTTCAAATAAAGGCGCTATCAATAATTTAATATTGAAATGTCTTAAGAATACTGGAATCGGATTAAGTATTTATCACAATTAGGGATTGGGTTGATAATCACAATATTGGCTTTGTCGTAATCTATTTGGAGCCAAACGAAACATTTTTAGCAATGACATGTGATGATCAAAAATTAATACGCACCATTTCAAACAATAAGTGTACATGGAAGTGTGAGTGTGATAAATAAAATAAGTTATAAACTGTGTTGTTATTGTAAAATGGACATTTTTGTTTAAGTATCTTTTTTATTTGCTTACATTTTTTTTTTTTTTTGTGAATATGTATATATTGAATTTGAAGTTATTTTTATTTATTGAAGAGGTTAACTGTAAGAGAGGACTATGAGGTCCTAACGTTAGCCTCAATAAAAAAGTTTTTAATTAATTGATTCATTCAACAAGTACATTAGTGAATCAAAATAGTATTGGAAAGGTGAATAAAAAGTTAATTTGTAGTCAAATTTTGTTTAGCTAGAAATTCTGCCATTTATTTTGTGATTGACATATTATTTTGGAATTATATTCGTTTAATCCTTTAGAGTATTTGTTTTCATCGAGAATCAGATTTTGATTTTACTTTCCCTCTTAAACGCCAAAGTAAAGCCCAGCAAAGAAGTTTCCGCCAGCAGACAGCTGATCTCGTCAATCCTGCTGGCTAGCGTCAGCTACTATAACATGCGGGCTCCTTATCCGATTTGAGTGTCCGAATAAACACGATCCTCCCAGAAAAGTTTAAAATTTGGACTTTAAGGGTATATCTGAGAAGTCTATGCAACTTCGGTTTTGATTTTTCCTAAAAATATCATATACACCGCAATACCTAAAAAAGAGTAAATATGAATTCCAGAACTAGTGGAAAAGTGGAATATTTGTGCTTAGTAAAAGTAATTCAACTCACCGAGTCCCCGAAGAATCCCGGCTCCTTCATTCCATTTCTCGTTTCGGGGCCGCCACCTGGAAAATTAAAGATATGTTGAAAAATATCTCATAGTAACAACACGAACAATAACAAATATCGGGTTTAGATCATGACGAGTATTGTCTATAGATTATCCCACCGTGTTACATAGCTACAAAACACTGATATGTTTATAATATGTAATAGTAATATAATTATATTATTATAAATTTACATTTACCTGTGTGATCTACAACTTTAAGACAAAACAATGTAACAATTTTAAAATAATAGCAGTGTTGCTAACTGCAATTAAAATTGTCAACTAAAATTTAGAATTTTATTAATGTTTGGGGGTTGTAATGAAACAAATTTGGTTAATATCTTAAATAAGTTAAGTGTCATATATAATAAAGTTAAAGAGTTTTACTAAAAGTGATACGTAGGTATTGAAATAAACGGATATAATTAAAAAATTAATAGCCTAAATAAAATTAAAGTACAATTTACAATTAGGTTCAATTGTTTTTCTTAGAAATTCCCTATCCAATTTACGCAAGATCAGATGTGTGTTGTTGGAATTCACAACATAAAATCGGATATCAAATATAGTTAACTGAACAGGTTTTGTTGCAATCAAAGCAACTACACACTGTCCTTAACAGGACCGCTTTAATTAATCTGCAATATTGAAGCCAAACCAACACAAAAAACTGCCTTTACACGACTGATCTCGTTACGAAGCTGGAGGATAAATAAAAATATTCGCAGCGATTTTTGGTTTTACTGCAGTTGATAACTTTTCCAATTTAAATTTACAACCACTAAGTCATCAGCAGTTGACATCACAAGTCGCCTTGTGAACTGAACGTGTTTTTTTCGTGTGTTTCCGACCAAAAAACAGGCCTCTGCTGTCAAACATTGTCTAGCTTTCAAGGGAGGTTGCGGTTGAATCAGGTTAGAACTGAGTATGAAATCGGCAAAATATGAATAAATTTATATTAAAATGAAACTTGATAAAGAAGTGAACAGTAATAATAAAGTAATAAATAAGTAAAGTATAAGTAATAAATATATCAATCTAAATATTAATTACTTCTAATAATTTTGTACAAGTATAAAATAAGTGATATTTTGGGTACAAAAAAGTTTAAGTGAAAAAATACACTGCACAATTTTAGGAGACAGTACCACAATAACCTGAATGGTTCTAACATTTTTAAATTAAGGTTTATTTACCTTTTAGTCCGTTTATAATTCGCGCTTAATAGTATAATAATTACTATATGTATAAAATAAGGTCATTATTGTAAAATTACTCTTATCGTTTAATATTTGAGACCTAATTCAACCAGGAAATATAAACAGTTCTTAGCAAGCCCTCCATAGTTAGAATTCTATTGACGGCAGAATGCTCACGTCCCCATCAACATCTTTTAATGTCGGTCTCCACTTCAGAGTTGTACTTGGCCACAGTTGCAAGTTACTACTGCAGTTTACCAACCTATAGCATTGCCATTGTTGGCTGTACTGTTGCTGTTTGTATGCGCTATCCACTTTGTAGACACCAATGCTCTATTGCACTATTGGCACACCGGTGTAAAGGCGTGATTGATCGCAAGGAACAATAGCAATGTGGAGGCGCAAACGGTGTGTCAACGGTGCAAGGATACTGCCTGTTGACATCCATTTTGAAACATCTGCTGAAGTTTTTATTCATGTTGAAGCCTTCCGGAATTGGTTGTCAATATAAAAAGGTTACATACCTTGACGTCTGCAATTCCTAAGTGAAACTTAGTTAACTATAGTTTCGGCTATCACGTAGCCATTTTCAAAACTAAATACGAAGAACGCGTATTCTATTCTTGCGAATTTCGTCAAATAAATAAAATTACATTGAAGACAACACATAGCATTTATTCCTATTTCTTAGGAATAAATTTCCTACAAAATATAATAGTTTTCCGGCAAACTTTTAAATGTTATGTGTTGTGTTCAGTGTAATTTTATTTATTTGACGAAATTCGCAAGAATGAAATAAACGTTCTTCGTATTTAGTTTTGAAAATATTTTCATATTTTCAACAATCGTATTTAGTTTTGGACGTGATAGCCGAAACTATAGTTAACTAAGTTTCACTAAGGAATTGCAGACGTCAAGGTATGTAACCTTTTTATGAAGTTTTTAGTTAATTTAAGGTAAATCATTCGTATGTTTTCCACATGAATCCGGCAGTTTTCAATTAAAACTAACATCCACATCATCCACATTAACATCCAAAGTGATGTTAAGTCCGGGTATGAAATTAAGTTTGGACATCCGGCTAGCTTAACGGTTAGCGTCTTAGACCTATTCGATTCCCGGGATGGCAAACAAAATTTGATAGGTTTAGACCGGTTTCTCAAAAAGCGTTTGTGTGTAGGCCTACTTAGTACTAATCTCCTTAACAAAATGTCTCTGGCAAAAAAAAAAAAAAAAACATAAGCAAAAAGATATAATAAAAAAATGTTGGCTTTCTTAAGGGGAGCTCAAAACTTCATGTTTGATGTGAAAATAATTTTAATGGCATTGTGAGGAGGAAACTTTTTGAGAAGCGCTGTATCATCGAATTCAAATATGTCCAAAATTACGAAAAATTGAACATGTTTATTAATTTATTATGAAACAGAAAAGGCATATCAATGTACGCCGTAGGATACAATGTAATTGTTTTAATATATCCGTTGAATCAAATGGTTTTTAAAGAGGTTTTTTAAGAGTAAAAATTGTCTTGATTTTTAATTAATAGTTTACAAACCATAATTATTAAATTAAATAAATTGAATTTACATTTTATGAATTTTTGAAGTTAACCCAGTAATATCGAAACTAATTTTGAATGATGATTTTAAAGTGTATCAACTCATAAAACGAGCTTACAGAGTATTGGTGATTTATTATTTGGCGTCAAATTGGGTCGTTGATCGTCAAGTGGGCACGCTCACACACAGATAAAAGATCATTCAGTCAATCCCTCAATGTAAAGCTTTATGCAACACAAGAGGCTGAATATTCGCGTCCAATTAGTTTAAGCCACTTATTTCGCAGCTCAATGTTTTGTGCAACCAGCTAATCGTCTGTTAGTACTATTCGTGTGGTACTGTGCTTCCATCGTTGAGGGGTTTCATAGTCCCCTATTGTCTATCAATGATTAACTTACTAATAACATGTCGATCCTATCCATTTTTATCAACTTTCGAGTGCTTAACTAGAAATAACTACTGTAAATGTTTTAATAGTTCACCACTGAAAAAATTTCATATAAAGTTAGTTTTAAAGACCACTATATTTACGCTTTTTAAGCATATAGGTCAAGTTCTTTTACTATCCAATTTGTTTAGTATATGCCTACTTGTACTTTTCCATCACTAAGAAAAAATGTAATAAATTTATTCAAAGGATTTGCTGACTACTTCAGACAAATAAACAAAAAGGTTTAATAAAGTTATAAACATTAAGTCAACTTTAAAACTAATATTATTTTCCTTGCTCTCATTACTACCAACACATATGTGATATGAATTTTTTATATTAACGGAAATTCAGAACAACTTTCATCAAATATATGGTTATTGGTTAAACAAAGCATCTAAAGTAATACCAAGTCATACGTTAATTCTTTGTAAGAATATATTCTGAGGATAGTTGCCGACAACATATCTACACAAAGCCAACTCTTTGAAATTCAAGGTCGTCGACCACAAACAATGATGTTCGGCTGCATGACGAAGGCAAAGCTAGAGACAAAATTGCAACACAATGGCCAAGCTAGGTTCAAACAGAGTCTGCGTCTAAGGTTTGAACCCGAGACGTCACGGCGACACCCGATACGAGGCTGCGGTGTCGACTTCGGCTTTGTTCGGCTCCGCTCGGCGGAACTCGGCAACCTTCGGCTTAGGTTACATCTGCGCACGCGTGTTAACTGCGCAATCGTAGTGACAGCTTATGGTTTGGATTTTGGAAGGTATCAATTGTATTTATAAAATGAAAAAAAATTGAAGTAATGATTAAACAAATTTGAAATTGTAATATTTTTAGAAATTGTAATGCTCATCATAGCATAGTAATAATAACACTATCATAAATTATAGCACTAATAAATATTTAAATAATAATTCAATAGTTTTAATTTTTATATTCAGCCACTCATTCCATTTACGTTTACAAACATGCGCAAGCCCTCCGGAAGATTCTACTACACTGTTAAATTATGTATTTGTAAATTAAAGTTATTTGGCAAAATCTTTTGACTTTACGAAGTTTAGTCTTAAATTCTTGAGTGCAAATGAATCAATAGCAAATTGTCTATAGCGTAAGAAATGTTTTCCAACTATCTTTGTAACAACGTAATTAATAAGGGGTTTAAATATTATTTTAAAATTATCATTACCCATCATGAGTTGTGCAAAGGGTTATAGCCTACAAAATATTTAGTCATAATATTACGACACTAATTTTGAATGTCATTTTACTAATTAGGATCAAACTTTAAAAATTTCTAATTCAATTAATTACTGATTTATACGTATTTCACCAATCCATTTCCTTGTGAGAGCTATACAGACAATGTTTGACTTCAGAGCCCAGTTTATTTGTCGGGTACACACAAAACACACGCTCAGTTCGCCGAAGGCCACTTGTGATGTCAAATGCTGACGAGCGACTGACTGCAAATTTAAATTAGAAAAGTTATCCGATTCAGTTCAACCAAATATCGCGGCGAATGTTGTTATTTATTCTCCGGCTTCGGTATACGAGCTCGGTTGTTTGTGTGAGGTAGTTTAGCGTTTAGTGTCGGTATTGTTAAATTAATACATACATTGATTATTAAAAAAAGGCATAGTAAAATCACTATAGATCAAATAAACTCACAGTTTTATGGGAAAAAATCCAGAAGTAATCGACTACCAAATAATTCTAAGTTTTTACCACATATCTATCAGTACGCAACGCATTGCGTCAAGAGCATATTGTGACGTTAACTCACGCACTTTGGTTAACTCACACACGTGCGTGAAGGCTTAAAACTCGAGCGCCAAGAGAGCCGTACGGTAAGTGACAAAGATACGGAGGTTCACATTCTTTGACAAATGATTGTGCCTGAAAGCTACATTAGTTAATTGCTTTCCACATGATTAAATGAGGACCTCACGTTGCGTACCTGTTTTTTTTATTTTTACCACGAATGAAAAGGGAATTGAGTGAGGTTTTAAGTTGCTTTAGATTCTTAAGCATAAAAACATTTTTTAACGAGTTATGAGAAATTAATGAATAAACTCACTATGCACAACAGACTTAACTTATGGGATAATAGGATTTTATTTTTTTATTTACGTTATTTTCGAGTTTTCAACAGAGTTTATGAGTGTATCATTCATTATTTTGTTTGGCCCGGGTTTCTGCCAAAAAGTTACATCAAAACCATTTTTATTCAACAGTAAGGCTTATTATTCTGCAATTTAAAATACGAATCTAAAAACCGAAGCATCAATGTTGTATGTGCATCTCAATGGGAAAGTATTTCAATATCTCCATCTTTAATATCTTGTAATCTAACATTAAAATATAACAGTAAAATAATTAAATGTACTAAATGCAATTTATTTATTCCATTACTTATCCCTAGCCCTAGCTGCCAAGTGCTTTAAGTGTATCTCAAGCCTTTTTCCCTCAAGATAAATTTTTATACATTTCATTTAATTTTTTATGTATTACGAGTTAGAAATAAGAAAACGCGAAGATAGCTGAATTTTTACCTGCACTTCTGTTCAACATTATGAAAGACAATGAAAATCCTTTATTTATTTAGAACGATCATTTAATGTCAATCAAACGTAATTAGATGGTCTTAGGGGATCTATCACACCTATAGCCAATCTTAAAGCTAAACCTTTATCTTAAACGGTTTTTTCTATGATTCCAATTGATCAATTAGTTTTAATAACAGCCATGTACATTCTATTCATTTGAATATTATTTGAGCACTCCTAAATAATAAAGGTAACAATTCTATGAGGTGTCAAGTTGACTTGCCAAATAGCAGGTAATCGCGGCATGATGAGTGTTTGTTACCATAGGCCTACGATTAGTGACTCAATTAAGACTTAATGATTAGATGTTCTGAAAATAAACCAACAAATACACTAATTATGTATAAACATTCTTGCCCAGTGATTTAGTCTAACATATGAAAAAAGTAAAAGTAAATGATATTGCCTCAAACAATGATTGAGAATTTGGCACCGGAAACTGGCCTGTTCTTTCATTTTGATAACATTTCACTTAATTTTTTACTTCCACAATTTGTACTGGTCTGTCTGCACTATTGACATCTGACCAATAGGTTTAGGTCACTTTTAATATGGAGGTCAAAATCAACACATTTAGCTTTTCTAAATACAAAAAAACATTGTGTACGTGAGGTAATATAAGAACCAATTGTATCATAAGAGGATATATCGAGTTGAAAAAGTTAAATATAACGCCAACAGAATAACAATGAGATGTAAGGTAAATAACAGCAGAAAAAGATTTACCAAACAAAAATGTTTCTATCCAACACTTGAACAAAACATAATCAGTGGAAGAGAAGCACATGATCAACATTCCCTTATCAACAGATACTTTATCAGTGACAAGGTGTGTTTGTAGTGTAGGCAGCTGTTCCGTATTCATAGTTTACATAACAATCTACGGTGCCAACAGTCTATGACGTGCACAAAGTGCTTTAGATAAACTCTTTCACTCAAAACAATTTTTTCTGTATTAAATTTTCTGTTATACTTCTTTTCTTTATTTGTTTTTCACTTCTCTGCGATTTTTTCTAGGTCTTGATTATAAATTGTTTTCAATAATATGGTACCGTAAAGGATGTTGTAGAATGTTTGGGGCTAAGAATGTTAAGAGAATTATTGGGAACCCAGATTATAGCAAGTTTATCAACTCCCCAATAGAATCACATCAGACAAGACTTAGAAGAACTTCATTGCATAGAATGCAAGTGTCTGTGTCACTTAGTGTACGTACATAAAGCCTGAAGAATGAGTGTAATAGCTCTAGTTACTAAACAATGATTTGCAAACATATTCTGCTTGTAAACCAGTAATATGCTACAATTTATGTTGAGAATTTGAGAGTATAACAATACATATATGTACAAGGTATATACCATAAATCAACAAACACAA
The DNA here is from genome assembly GCA_030545055.2 of Neoaliturus tenellus. Taxonomy (NCBI): domain Eukaryota; kingdom Metazoa; phylum Arthropoda; class Insecta; order Hemiptera; family Cicadellidae; genus Neoaliturus; species Neoaliturus tenellus. The sequence goes on along the minus strand of CM061537.1, from coordinate 54,208,179 downwards.
CAAAGGAAATTATTTAAAAAAAAATTGTTTTAAAGATTCCCTATACAGAACAATTGTCTTAAAATTTTCTAACACAGTATATAAATAAAATAATGAACTAATTAACAGTAGGCCTATATTGCCAAATACAAATTTTAGTGCAAGTGTTTCCAGAGCTGCACAACCCAAATGTACGCATAAAGCAAAAGCTGTAAACTTGTCACATTAAGTAAACTCGGGCTGTAAAATCGCAACCTCGGCGGAATGACAGTATATTTTGACGACGGCTCTACGACTCTACAGTCCCCCGCTCTTATAAACTATGCAATGTCCGCAGCATCCCGCTCACATTTCACGGTTGTCGCGACAATGTCCTGACTGTACCTGCTCTTGTCTTGCCCAAATCTTTGGTTCGCATAAAGAATATCATTTTTGTCGGTATCGCTAAATCGCTTTAATTCGTGATTTAGACGTACATCCTTCTTAGATCGAATTTTTAATAACTTCTTTCCGTATTTGATCTATTAACTGATGAAAAAGAATATTGCCCTTAGTAAAACAAATTAAATTTATACTGTAGGCTACGGTACATAAAAAGTTATTAGCTGTATACAATAATATTTATAATTTATGATATTTATTAATTTCAAATCATTAAATGAAAAGTTCTTTATCTACTGTATATTTATAACTGAATTGATTAAATGAATAGTACTCGTACAAATTACGTAAACTCTGCAATTTGCTCTGAACTAAGCAATTTACTGTGAAAAAGACTTTGGGAATTTCTTTGAAACTTGTCAACTAAGTTTTAACTAGGATAAAAACAGACTTCCAATTAAATTCGTTTGTCATAATGATTTCGACATCTGATTGTTATTACAGAAAATTATTATAAAGCAGGGTATTGCATTTTTTAATATTTGTAGAACACAGTTTCAAATATATACAACTAAGTGTGTGTTTAAATAAAGTAGTAAGGTATCTACTTAAAAAAATCTGTCTTTAGTTGCGATATAAAATCTATTTTATTTCTTTATTTATTTATTTTTTTTTTAATCATATTAACTATTCCTTTTATTATGCAGTATATTTTACTTAAAGTTTTAATTTCTCAATACGTTAAACCTGCTCATTTATTCCAGCCTTGACATTGATTCTAACCATATCAGTGTATTTTCCAATACACTGGTGTTTTATAATGTGGGAGGAACCGCAAGAAAATCGTGCAACCGACACCTTTCATCAACACCTATACAGGAACCAATTATAGCCCAAGTGAGAAACAATATACCCGGCCTTGCGCATAAGATCACGTTTCACTTTTGTCCTTCGAGCTGGACTTCTATGGAGAACTGTTATTAGTTATTCAGTATAAGGCATTTCCTATATAATGTAGCTTCCAGCAACGGCACAAAGAACCAAGAGAGAAGTAGAAGATTCAGTTTCAGCACTGACTTTGAAAGACGGTCATAAATTGATTGTACAGTAAATCGGCATGAGAAGACTGGAAACGGCGATTCACGAGAGAGCAAAGAAACATTACGGCACAATGAAGGAAGCGAGATCAGATTGTAAAGCAGATCACGAACTCCCAGTGCAACTGGAGTCAGTGAGTGAAGTAAGAGACAGTGACCGCTAGTTGCATCACGTCACACTCACTGACTCACTGTCTGCCATTGCTATGGCTGGGGAGTTGACTCTAGTATTTGGAAATGGGAGAAAACTCAAGCACAATTGATGAATTTCGGCATCAGTTTAGATTCATGTTATGATATAAACGGCCTCCATTTATTTGAGGTCAATGATGATTGAGCTGTCCATTAATTGAAAGAGGTGCCTTCTGCAAGGCATGGTTTCTACGTGTTTTGCCAAAAAATCCTTTCATCTACTATTCTTCAGCAATTTGATATTGTGACAATCGGAAATTGTGTCCTCGTCTTTAGAGACCAATAAATACTAAAAGGCCTTGGGGTGTACTATGTTCTAGAATGTCAAAGCAAATAAAATATTTTAATGTCAACAAACAAGAAATATACTGAAAAACGAACTTGAATAGTCTAACAAATTCCACACAACGCAACGGTTGTTTTACTTGTAAATTTGTTTTAGTAGCTCGACCAAAAACAGTCTCTTTCCGAACAAAAATGAGACTCTAGAAAAACGTGGATTTTGTTTGTTAATGTAAGACTAAATTAACGCAATGTGTTTAATCCATTCTTTGTCAAGACACAAAAGGTGCATTCAAAAAAATTGTCAACATATTTCAAGCTGGAGCTGAAAAAGGGTGTAGTGTCGTTTCGTCCAGTGTTGTTTCGTCCAACGCCCATTTTTCATAAAAAAGAGTGTTGTTTCGGCCAGCTCATTTTTACAGTTGATTAAACACATTAGTTAGTGTCGTTTCGTACAGCAGAAAACTTGGGAATTTCTGACCGTCTAGCCCTGGTTTTGAATTATGGACAAATAGTTTTACTTATTTTAGAATTATAGAAGTCGTTTGGGAAGGCGAAAAGCTAAGTGTGCAAGGATTCCATTACATTCCGATTCGACAGCCCCTGTTTCAATCACGAAGAATAGTTTTACTTATGTAAACTAGCTAATAATTGCGTAAAATATAGTCTACCAACTATAATACTCGTAAGACTTTTTTGAAAATTAAAATAATGAACATGCTTTACTTGTAACTAATTATTTTGTAACTATTTTGTAATTTCCTCTTAGACAACCATGAACGGAGAAAGCCCTCAATCCAGCGAGGCAAAGTTTCAATTAGTATTTGTAGACCTGTCACGTAAACAGTAGTATAGGGTTATTGGACGAAACGCCTCTAGTTGTCAGGTAGAGAGTTACCCCTCACCATATGTTCGTGGAATTTGTACGAAACGACACTTGTCCGAAACGACACTGGACAAAACGACACGACACGTGAAAAAGTACAAGGTTGTTATCGAGTTTTCCGATAATAAGAAGCGGGTGCGATTGCGGGGGAAGTTTTTACGTAACGGGCCAAACAATCAGTGATTAGAGACTAACAAAGCCGAGTGATTGGCTGCCTTTTATGGCGGAGTTCTGCTGCTCTGCTTTGATCGCTCTCAGCTTTGACTAACTTAGCAGCTTAAAAATGATACGATGAACTGACATTTCAATGTTGCATCATATTCGTAACATTCAAACATAAATACGCTTGAATACTATACAGTACAGTAGCAAAATATTTTTTCCGCTTGTACTGAGTCCAATACTAAAGGTACTATTTAAAAATTAAAACGTTTTAACTGAAATTCAAAAATAAAATCCTGAAATTATATGAAGTGATTCTTTATTGTTGCATTAATTTTTGCGAATCGTTTACATTTTTTTTATGATGTTAAGTCAACGAATCCACTTTTCCTACAAAATACATCTTAAAAAAAGGATTAGGCTAATTTTAAGATTTTCGTCAAGATGGCTCGGTGGATCTGTGCTAATGGCTTTCGATGAGTGTATTCTAAAATTGACTTTATTCATGTTTTTAATCAGATCAAATGCAACATTTTTGGATCTTGATGACGATTTAGTTACAACAGACCGATGTTTTTAGAAAAGTAACCCCATCCCATCCCTTGTCCATCCTCTTTCTCGAAAGCCATGAGCACAGATACACCGTGCCATCTGTGATATGTAGGCCTATGAGTTCGTTTAGATAGGTACAAAATGTCACAGTATTTTTATAAAACAAATTTTTGAAATATTGGATAGCACAAAATTAATTTGATATTCTTTCTCTTGTAAAATTAATTGCTCATCTTAACGAATAAATACAACAAATTTACATTATAAAATTTAAAAACAAATTTCTTTGGTCTTTTTTCATAAAATCGCTTAACATTTCCTAATTTTTTATCCCACTTCTGTTGAAGGTATTTTGAAACCCAGCATATTCAGTCTACAGACACAGGCTCAGGAACCAGTCCGGAGCAATATACTGGAAACTATTGGGATTGTAGACAATTGCGTCACGAAACCTGTTTTCCTTCGATTCCGTTTCTTTATCTAAAGTGAAGCTATCGGAGGAATTTATATACGTTTTCCAAACGAGACACTGGAGTAATAACCACAAAACCGGAGACGAGCGAAGCGGATGTTGGGGTTTTCTCTTTTACTCCTATACGATCAAGGTTTTGTTGATTATCAACTTGTCACAGTAAATTTAATGAGAAGCCTACGAGATATTTAAACACGGAAAGGGGATTTTATGAATGTGATATCCCTTTGATTATTAAACACTTTTCCAATTTGTTTAACTTATTTGACTAATTTATTCAATTGTATTTTGTTTTTGTATAAATTAAAAAGTAAGTGGGCCTAAACGTGTGCCTTGAGGGACTCCTGGTTTCATATTACTTTGTAGGTATATGTAAACAAATTAGTGCCGTTTATTTAAACACCTCCGCTAAAATTTGCCAGTTAGGCCTAAAAGTTTATTAGCAGTAGAGCATCATTTTAACTCCGTAAAACTCTAATTTAATTAGTGATACAGTAGCTAGTGATTAAATCAATCAAATGAAAGATGAATCCAAAAATACCCCGCCGGGGTTATAGCATCTATCAAGAGATTCCGACACTTAGTTAATGAAACTTATTAGTCGTCGTCACGGTTGGTTGCTATTTTTTATTACGATGTCTCGTTTAAGGTCTCCATACGGAACATTCGAGCGTCAAAAGACGCGCGTAATATAACTATTGCATTAGATAGGAAATAAAACAATAATTTTTAACTTAGATAAACATAAATATAATAAGATATATAAACAGATAAATATAACGAGGCAATAAATATAACTAAGATAAATATAATAATGTATATATTGATAATAACTTCCAAAAACCATAATGCTTAGGCCTAACGTAAAAACTCTATGACTTTCCTGTGTGGCTTACTTTACGACGTAGGTAGACGATTCCCAGACAACCAAGCATCTTCCCACCGCTTATCAAGGAACCCACGCCCACACTCAATAACTTTTATGAGCAAGTGAAATGAAACTCATCCTGTCTACATTCCTGTCCATCAGCTGGGTTCATTAGCTGTACATGGTAAACCTTAGTTTATGACACGACTAGAGTATTTTTGTGCAAACTCCAACAAACAAAATAATCTAAAATTAACGATGATCTAATGATCTAATTTTTCTTACATGGCTTTTTGCCATTCTTGGACGATTCCCCACACACGTATTTCCTATACCACTACCGTTTATAAACGGAGCCCGAACTCAATAGTTTTTACAAGCTGATGCAATCAATGTATGTCATTATGTAGCATTCCTGACCAGCGACTGGCATTAATCAGGTACGATTTACCTTAGTTTACATTACCTCTCAAAACTACAATTAATCGCCACTTTTAAAATTAATGGTGGCAAATCATGATTAACTTCTATCAGTAGGCCTAACAATACAGAAACAACCACGTTTACCTATAACACTGAAAATCATGAGAGACCACTCACTTGGCGAGTGAGCGAAGCGAACGAGCTCGTCCTTAAAATGGAAGAGGGCGTGTGAGCGGAGTGAACGAGCTTTGACTGAGAACAAAAGTAATAATTTTACCGAGTTTAAGCTCGGTCCCCCTGGTACTTGAATGCGTGATATAGAAAGTACTTTATAAGTGTAAGCACAGAGAAGTTACTTCTCTGTGGTGTAAGCACGTTATGGTTTCCATGGCCAGAATAGGCTACCTAACATATTTTGATAAACGGACTAAACCTTCGTCTTGTTGGCAGTTTTATACCATCTTACGTCGACCTGTTAGCTGATTTACAATCAAAAGGTTGCCGGTTCAATCCTGATAAAGATCGGAGCTTTTTGAAGGTTCAAAACCTTTGGGTATTAGTCAATCTACCCAAATTAATCCGCCACTTCACCTCATCTGATCAATCTCCCTCCACCTTCAGTTATATTCTCCTTAAAATACGAACCACAGATGAGTCAGAAATGTATTGAACATGGACAATGAGTGAACCCAGGCAGAAAGAAAACTTTATTTTCTTTAAATAAATGCGTTTAATAACGAAAGCACACATTCAATGTTTCACCAACTGTAGCTCTTCACACACTTACTTCACGCTGCATGACCATCCATTGTATTCCAGTGATACACAAGGTACAATCAACAAATTCAATGTTTAATTTGTTTAACGTAATATAATACTTAATCCATTTCAATGTCTGGAATGGCTTCCGAGCTCCAACTCATATTAATTCCACTGCAATCGCAGACGCTGACGCAGCATCTCAGAATCCATCAGTCACAGAAACAATAAGTCAGCTTTCTCCGTGGCTGACTGACACCTCGCTGGCTTTCTCCTTTATTAGTGGGCTACCGCTAGAAGCATTCCGGCTAATAAAATGCCCGTCCCAGCCGACAAAGGAATTCTCATAACCCCGGGAATTTTGTTTACCAGCTGATGAGCCCGTCGCATGCTCCTGCCAATCTTCCCTTCTCATCTAACTCATTAGGTTGTCTACTTTGATTTCTGTTCTGGTTGAGATACATTTTTATTATTCTGCTCAAATGAGTAGAATATTAAATGTTGTTTACATATATTTTGCATCAATAGAGGGTTTTGTATCAACGTATATCTGAAATATAATAACACAAAGCATCGTAAACTTCTTTTCAGACAAAACGAAGACGTTCCCTAAATGCTTGATTTTCTTTTGGTGCGTTGATTAGAATTTTTTATTTAAAATTAACTATGATGTCTTGAAAACTATCTTTTTTTAGTTTATATGCCTACCTTAAACAAAGAAAGAATATTACTGAGTTCAAGACTTGTTTGTACAGTATACTTATTTTGACATATCCCATTTTCAGGTTGAATTTATTGCAATTTTAATTTCATTTTTTAACTCCATTCACAGATTTAAATGGTAGCGATTTTAAATTCTTTCAAGTAACAAATAATACCGTAAATGTGAAATTGTGCATGAATTTTTTCAATTATCTCTGATAAAGCACTATACAATACATAAGTACTATACATCTAACAAGATATTGATAGAATTTAAAGACCTAATTGAACATTTATATATCCCGGATGATAATGTTCTTGAACAAAAAAAAATAGTTTTATGATTCAATCGAAACCATGAAGAAGTCACAGTATGAAAACCTCAAAAACGTTTAAATTCAAAAAAAAGATTACGATCCTATATATTTTTATCAGTAACATTTCCGCATAAGGAATAGACTAGTTTCACTTATTGGATATCTAATGCTGCCAATTTTTTCGCATAATATTCTACATTATTTGGGTTCAGCTAGAAAAAACTATAAATTAGGATACAGTGTTATCCTTAATTAATAAACCCACTAATTTCACAACGAACGTTGATACAGGGATCCCTCAGGATAGGATACTCGACCCTCTCTGATCAAGTCAGTCACACAGACAGACACAAATGCCACAGGCACAATACCAGCCCGGCTCAGCGGTCCGTCGTAATCCCTCGGTCAATTAAACCTGACCTTTGACCTCGTTATCAGCTGATTATCAGACAATAATCCCTTCCTGCCCCACCCCTCCCCCCCGCCCCACGCCATGTTGCGGTACGGAACAGATTGAATCACTATTTCTGTGGGTAATTGAATGTACAGATGTGCACAACTCGGGGGTTGTTGTTTAGTTTCAAATGGTGGATATGTATTTCATAATTTGTTTTATGCAATGGTGGATCAATGTTTCCTACTATCGAAAATCTGGAAAGCAAACTGTCTTTCAAGCTACATTCGTAATCCTAATCTAGCATCCTAAAACAGGGTAGGCTATAAAACATAAATTATAAATAAGGCCATAATTAGGCTCTAAATTTAAATTTATTTATTTTATTGTTTTAGTTTAACGTTGCTTCTTCAGACAATAATGTCAAACAACAATTTGATTTCCAGATTCATCATTAGCTTCCAAAAATTAAATTGGAAGTAGGGCCTAAATTAGAGTTAGCCTAAAACTGAAAAGACATTTAAATTGATACAAAAATTGAGTTAGTCTACTTTGAAATTATTATTGAATTTTATTATTTTCTTAACTGATATAGTGTTCCTTCATTTTTTTTGGGCTCTTTTTAGTAAGGAAGCTCATGGATCCTTAATCGCGAAACACTTTTCTTAATGTTCGCAACACATATGTTATTTTTATGTATAATCTGTAACGATGTACAAAGAAAAGGCAGATTTAAAGCATAGCCATCTCGCCTGGTAGGTACCCGAAAGATAATGGAATTACCTGTACCGCATTTCTTAATTATAAAATAACTCAATAACGATTTTCAAAATATGTTTATTATAATAGAATAAATAAAATTACATTTTAATGTTCTGTAAGAATAGCACTGTATGGGAGTGTGCTATGAAGTAATGTTCTCGCAGAAAAAAGTAGCTTTCATACAGTGTCCACCGAAGCGCAATACGCAGTAGGTTCCTTGACCAATACTGCTAATGCTGCAATTCCCATTAGGGTCACATCATCATTACCTCACAAAAGTCTGATTCGGCGATCTAGTTATTTTCCCTGTCATTAATTTTCTGAATATTTTTTCTACAATAAATTGTATCGTAGGCTAACGATAGACAGACGTTCTACGCATTTTTAGACACATATTTTTGTAAATAAGACTTTTTTTATCTGTTCAGTAAGGTCTTTTAAATGAATGTCTTCTCGTTTACGGTACATGACTGTAGTTACGGCATAAAAATATTATATTATCAAAACTCTACCTTTAGATATCTTTTCTTTAAATTTATTTTTATAAGTGAGGTTAAGAGTACCGGTACTGAGTTTGACTAGTAAAGTCAATCCAATTGTTGGAATTGAGGTTAGGGAGGCTAACACATGTAGGTAGATCTAAAGTGTGACATTGACGATATTAATTGGACTGTCTACTAGTATTACTATTAGGCTACTTAATTAGTCTTTAAGTAAATCCTTTGCTTTTTACGATAAGATACATCCGTGGTTTTAACAGAAAAAGTGCACTAGCTCTCGGTTTTATTGCTTGTACCAAAGTGGTCTCGATTTCCTGCACCAGTTCCAAAAATCATTCGAGCCCAGCCGCACCACAACCGCAAGTATGTGCAGTATGGCGGCGCGGCGTTTCCAAAAGATCAGGTTTGGGAAGCACTCGAGGAGATCTGGCAACGCGCAGCGCAAGACAGAGAGAGAGCGCCAACCTTGGAACCGCGAATAAGACAAAGACAGCAGAACCTTGGGCCAGGATGCGCGGTCTGACCATCCGATATGTCAAGGTCGAACCGGTGAATCGATAATTCGATGATTGAGCTATGGCCGCAGTAAATTGTCGAGCAACTAGCCAAAGCCAAGAGGAACTGGCTAAGGATATTTTATTTACCATAACTACTGGAGGCAATTAGGGTCTTAGGCTCTAAGTGCTGTGTGTGCAGGATGCCAACTAACCCAAAAATAAAATTTGTATATATTTATAAATATTGTGGCCCTGCGTGGAATGAATTCAATCGTTATGCCATCAAAATCTTGAAAAATACTTGTAGGCCTATGTATCAAGCAAAACGCGAAAGATTTATGCTGGAAATATTTAATAAAATTAATTGAATAACTGTTAGTTAAAAGGGACAAAATGGTGATGCTGGATCAGGGATAAATACCTACAAAGTGAAGCTATTTAAAAGTTTCATATATTTTCGCTTTCAAAATAAAAGATTAAATGATTTTTTATTAGCATGATGATGATACGTGTTTATTTGCAATCAGGAAGGAAAAACAAACGTCTACAACACTCAAAAATATATTTACACTTATACAGAAAATGCCATAGCTGTTTCCCATCACATAGTTAAGTTTCATCATCCAAGTCATTCAAATAACTTAGTGAAAACTTAATAAAAAGACAACTGGCCTATTTGAATTCGTATGAATAAAATTAAACACAAAGTGTTTTTAATTCTCATACGTATGGTATAACATACCCGTACAGACATGTTTTCCTGTATTGAATAACAATACAATATGAAAGGGAATCAATTGTGTCCGCGGTATAACATAGAAAGGGAGTGGAGGGAGTGGCGTCGGTGGTTCGGTTCTCTAAAAGCACTAAATGATTTCACGGACCAACACCAGCGATTGAGAAAGCCCATTCACACATAAGTGGGAGATACACCTACACGGATAAATTCTTCGTTTAACAGACCAACACTTTCAGAGCGTTATCTCAGACTGTGAGGAGTTCAACGAATAAAATGTAGGCATATCACACACTGTACTGTCTAATGTTAAAATGATGAACATTGTGACAAAAGTTAAATATAGTATATTTCACCACTAGTCCGGAAAGTGACCCATTTCTGGGCGAGATAGTGTTTTACGCGCGAGGCGAAGCCGAGCGTGGAAAACACTATCGAGCCTGGAAATGGGCTTTCCGGACGAGTTGTGAACGATACTTATTGCCACGACGCAATTATTAATAAATGTGGAAGTTTTAAAGGAGGGATTGATTTTTTTTGTAAATTCTTTCGCCATCATTGGACAAAGTAAACAAAGCTGGATTCAAAATTTAATTTGTTTTAAACCCAGCTGATTGTTGCTGTACGGAAAAGTTTGTTTACCTTGGACGGAAAGTAATGTTTACAAACATTACTTTCCGTACAGGTCAGTAAAATCAGCTGACGGTGACAGTTTGGGAAATGACTACTTTCCAAGGTCTCAGCTGTACGGCAAGTTGTCACTTTCGTATACGGAGTGATGAAAAAAATTTTACGAAATTTTTGGGATTGAAGAGTAAAAGAGTTGGGATGGAGTTCATTTTTCCTATTTTTTGTAGGCTATATATGCAGTATAAAATTAAATAGAATTTTCATCTTTCAAACTACTGTTTGGCAAAATATTTATGTAGAATCAACATAATAAGTCCTTTATGCATAGGCCTAAATTCTATCCTAGGAACTAAGTTATCCTGATAAGTTATATAAATAGGTCAAATCAAAACGTAACTTATAGGCCCATGGCCCATCTATTGCGAGAAGATATTTTTTCATGCGGATGCCTATCAAACTCGATAGCCATAATATGCTAAAAATAATTTGAAAGAAGAATTTTGAAAGAATAATTTTCATATAATTTTATATAAATTTGGATAACCGGAATTCATATTTTAATGTCATGAATTTTTAAATGTATCCTACAAGAAATCAAGAGAAAACACAAACGACGCGCGCCATACAGGGAAAGAGGTCGAGTTCAGGGCCAGGGGCACTTTCCTGGTCACCCGACCAGTCCCGGGGATAACATATGCGGCTACGCTGTCGCAGTGGGCCCTGGCAGGCAGCCATGTCTACCAGCAACGCCACGGACCAAGGTTGGAGCCGGGGGCAACGTCTCGCGTAGGATAGTGACGGCGAAGTGGTTTTCTACTGGTTCTCTAGGCTCTGCGGTAAAACAATCGTCAATAGTATCCAGACCTTTGCTAGGCTACATTATTCAGTTCCAGAAGTACCATACTTCCAAAGTGTAGAGACTCAATAAATTTTAGGCCTATTTAAGGAATTTCGGAAAGAGAATGAATCTATTGGGCTCCCTCTACCCTATATACATTAGGTAAAATAGCTTTACGCAAACATAGCCCTATAATGCAGTATAAGTCGTAACGGTTGCTGGTTTGATCCAATTCATATGGTTTACTTTGTTTCTCATGCACCCAAAATACACCACAAACCACCAAATTGTAATACACAAAACACACCAGTAGTTGTTTTTTTTTCAAAATACACCTGACGATGCGAGTCACCTTCAGATTGCTTCGTAGACCTTTTAAATTTATTATTTTGTAATTACTGTAACTAGGCCACTATCGAGATACTCAGAAAGACATGTGAAGTAAAGTTTTTCGTACGCTTACGGTAGGAAAATGGTATGGTAAATTTATTATAGGATACACTGTTCTCTGTGGTTTTAGGCTAAGCGATTTAAAAAATCCTGGGAAAAGAGTAACCGTTGAAGTTTGGTTGTAGATCACTATTTTGCTGACCCTTGCGCAACAAATCATGATCAAACCACTTATAACTTTCTAAAATTAAGTAAATTTACATCGTTCGTAAACTTTTTCAATTACGATCCACAATATTTTTCCTAGAATTTAATTTTTACGTACCCTACCGTATTTATAGGTTTTAAACACCTACAGTAGGTAGCTATTTTCTTCACAACCATTTCCCCGTGGAGATGAGAGTACCGTATTCGCCGGGCAGATCGCACAAGAAACGGAGTCCCGTACTTCGTCGGTCAGCTGGTCACGTAATGGAAGGAGAGAGGAACGCCCCCCATCATTGGCTCCGGAGGCGTCGCGTCGGTTCCGCGAAGTCTGAGGGGGTCGGGGGCAATGGCACTGGGAGTGCGTCCGAGGTCCGGGTAGGCTAGGGGGAGGACAAAAGGATATATGGGATGGGAAAAGGTAAATTTCCATGTCCTTTTGTAGTGAATTATAAATTTCAACCTACCGTTGGTAAAAGCATGGTAAAAATATACAGACACGTCTAATTTGTGGCATGGAGTAACATTATCTTGATGACTTTATAAAACGTATGTCGATATTCGAGAAACATGCATTATAATACTAAACAACAATGGGTTGCCACGTTATATCTACTAATATATAGTCCAACGGTTATCTTCTCGTATCATGATTCAAAATGTCACTACTGCACTTTAATTTGATTTCGTAGGCCTAATGCTCATTTGTAGGGCCTACATGTTTGAAAAATCACAAAAAGTTTTTAAACGATTAAATGGCTCTGGTGAGAGGTGCAAATAGTAAGTCCCTGCAACGTTGTAACCAGTATTGTTTTCCTTATGGTCTAGCAAAAAAAAAAAAAAAAAAAAACACGAAGAAAGTCAGAGCTTTACTACTGCATTTGAAGTGTACAATGTGTCGCGAATATTCTAGGCCTATATACATCTAGATTACTACTCCAGACTATCAAAAAGTTTTCTTCCAAGGGTGACGTCTTCAAATGTTTTAGCCTACGAGTCTGTCATCCATGAATGAATGAGCGTTTTACCCACACGTTTTCACGGGACAATCGGTCGACCCCGGCCCTACACGGCTGGTTAGCCAATACAAACACGACAGTCCAGATCCAATCATCTGATGTCACCACGAGGGCGTCACCACGTGGGCGAGCGCCTACAATGGACAAAACAAGCCACGCCCGACACCGACACCACAATTTATGGCTATTTTATGTCCACAGGACCACCACAACTCTTTTGTTCTCCAAAAACATGATTGGATAACAAAAGCAATTCACGTAAAAAAAAGAAAGAATGTTTAAGGTCATTGAAATATTTTTACGCAACGCAGTTGAAGAGCCTGTCAATTTGTGTAAACAAGAAAACAAAGTGCTGTTATATATGCGCATAAAGATTAGCCCATTCATTCTCGTCCACGGTCCACGCAAATATTTCGAGACGTTGACTGAAGACGAAAGGCATTGGACTAAAGTGGCTCTTGGGCATGCCCAAGTCTTGGGTAATCCCAAGCAACGAAGGTCTTGAACGTTTGAATTGCTGCTGTATGGTACGCCTAAACTGGTCTATCTATCAACTAGTATAATAATATTTGGCTTCTTGTAGAAATTTCCGCTCCTGTTCCACACACATTTACATTCTGATTTTTTCGTCCAAACTAATAAACCGATGCATTTCCATTATAGGATATATTGAAAGGTTGGTGGAATATGCGCGTTTGATGACGTAGAGACAAGTAACAGTTCAACATTACCTTGCCCTCTGGAAGGGTATATACAATTATCAAGGCCGTAGCCAGCGGGGGGGGGGGGGGGGGTCAGGGGGTCGAAACCCCCCCCCCCCCCCCGAAATTTTGACACAAAACAACCCGAAAAATGTATAAAATGTTTCCATAACAGATAATTTGAAAATTAAACAATGTTAAGAAATAAACTTAAAAACAAAGAAAATACCAATCTACTTATTTGCTTAATTAAAATGTTCAAGTCATGACGAAAGTCGTAATTAACTGTTCGGAAGCCATTTCATAGGGATCGCGGGAGAGTGTGAAACTCAATGAATGAGCTGGAATTTGACATAACCCTGTCAATCCATTCATCAGAACTTATTCGCTTAATCGTGTTTGTTTTGGGCTGTTTACAGTTTTTCATATTGACAATTAGTCTCATAAAGCTTTGTCTCATCAGTTTAATTGACTTATACGACGACATTAAACGCTCAGTAAAATAGGTCAAATAAAACAAGAAAACAGTATTTGAATTAATTATGCCTTCTCCTGCATCAACAGCTCTAGCTCTAACTTTATTTGACTTGGCAAGACCAAGAAGGTTATATTCTTATATTGGTGGGATCACCATTTTGTTGTTGATGGCAAAAAGCGTGCTGTTAAATTTTTTTGGGTTGGTAACATATTGAAGTAACATTTTGTTGTTCTTTGAACGGTACTGAAAAGCTGTTTGAATCTTCTTTGGAAATGATGAATAGGCCTAAGTACATCACTCATTATTTAGCTTGTTATCTCACACAGTATAAAGGAATGTGTTTTGATTTGACACCTTGTTTCGTTTAGGTTAAACCATTATTTCGTTGCAGTGTACCGTACCAAAAGAGTAGTTTTAGAGTTGTTGGAGTTGGTTGTTTTAAATTAGCTTTGTAATTAAGTTAATTTCCCAGAGTTAAAATAACTTATTTACTACGTGGGATTTTACATTCTGACATTTTATTTGTTGCAACTTCTATGAAATCTATGACAATGGTTTAATGAACAATTCTACAGTAAAATGTGGACCCAAATTAATTGTTCTGTTATTATCTGCTTAAGCTGCTCTTAATGTAAATTTATGTAAAAGTTAATTTGTGACTGATATGTAAAATAAAAGACTTGATTCTCAATTCGTTTGACTGCCTTGGCTGACTCGTTCATTTCGGCAAGTAATTCAAATTGGTACTTCAGTGCAACCAACCTAAGCAAATCATCGGCACACTAGGCTACCATTGTTGTGTGCTGTCTATAGTATAGAATATAACCTCCCAAGACAAGACAAGCCAATATTTTTTTATTGTGAATATATTCTTGTGGTCAAAGCTTTCTGAGCGAGTGAGCGGCACAGCACTGATTTCCATTCACAAGAGAGACAGAAACTCTGTTGTTATGAACCAACTGGTTATTATTACAGACTGATTATTAAGTGAAAATATGCTTATAACAAGTGATTATAAAGTGGTATTTTTTGTAATTATATAAATACTATTTAAATATCTAAATTCTTACTTACTTTGACATTATGCCTAGATTATAAGGAATTTTTCTAAAATGAATATTTGGAAGTTAAGTTACTTCCTGTAACCACGGAAGTCAAACAACCCCCCAAAATTTTTTCCTGGCTACGGCTTTGACAATTATGATTTGCAAGCGTTTGAAAGTAATCAAGAATGAATGCTAAATTAATTCTTTAGACAATTTTAAATTCGTGTAGTTAGCCTTAGTTTGAACACAGAATTATTAAAATAGATCACGCTACAGTCATACAAAAGCGCTTCGAACAGCTTTTTCCATAAGTCCCTGAATGCAAATAGATATAAGTAGGAAAAACAAGTACCGTAATTGTTCTATGCGAGTTATATCACTCGGACACACCATTTACCAGTTACATACAAGGATTTGATATAATTTACAGCCTTATTATTATAATTCTGAGTGGCGCCAAGCCTTACCTCGTCCTCGGATTCCAGGGTCGACAGGGTTGTAAATTCCTTCTGACAGTTTGGATTCTTGAGAGGACCGATCAACCAAAGGTATCCGTCACCAGCTAGCTCTCTTCTTCACAACTCACGCACTTCACTTATCTTCAGTATGCATCCTTGAATGAATAACTCACTACCTGATGTAGTAAACGTAAACAAGTACTGTAAGACTGGTTTCAAGGCAAGTTTGGTCAGCAAAGTTTAGATTGACGACAGTAGATAGATAGCCTTAGTTTCTTTTAACCTGAAAACTAAAAGCTTAAGGAAACCAAACCTAGACCTATGTCTTTTATATTAAAACTAAATCATTTTTCCTTACTAATCAGAGGTTCAATAGAGGAAAGGCATTGACACCAAAACCCACTTGAACCCTCTCGACCCTCAGCACCAGAACCAAAACAAAAAGAAAGGCAGGACGTTTCTGGTATGCGCGACAAAGGGTTTCACACATCAATCGGACCCAACAACAGAACTAAGCTTGCTCGCATGATGGAAGTAAAAACTACACTACAATGGCAGACAGCTACTTCCGTCTAACTGCACTTCCGGGTCATTCATCACGAGAACCATTCAACCGTGCCGACAGCGGTAAAAATGTGTTAAGCGTTAATTAATCGCGGAGGTTAATTAATATTA
Source organism: Neoaliturus tenellus (assembly GCA_030545055.2). NCBI lineage: Eukaryota > Metazoa > Arthropoda > Insecta > Hemiptera > Cicadellidae > Neoaliturus > Neoaliturus tenellus. The sequence goes on along the minus strand of CM061537.1, from coordinate 54,191,779 downwards.
ATTAAATCAGGGAGATTTAGTAAGAAATACTATGATCCATGCACCAAAAGAAATAACCTAGGCTATATTGAAAACTTTGATACAAGCTGAAATACAAAGATTAAACGTGTTGACAGTGAGATTCACATAAAACTATATCAACTTAAAATCAACACAAATAATGCACGAAATTATTTTAAATTTACAAAGGTGATATCTCTTGGCTGCCTGTAAGACGGAACAGTGAAGTAATTATCATATGAAAGACAGTGTTTCGGTACAACCTAGTTGAGGACAAGGACTGCATTGATGTAGACTCGTGCCCTGTCACTCTAAAGGAGCAGTGATTAAGTGACCTTTTGTGGTACTGTACTGGTGTCAAGAGTTGAGAGGGTAGGCTAAGCCCTACCCCAATCAATTTTTAAGCTCTGGGCGGCACGGCACGACTTTTCTATTTTAAGGTGAGGAATGAATCACGTTCACGTGACGCGAAAGTTACATTAGTTTCCACTAACCCTGAATCTTTCTGCTTGTTTAAGAGAAAATTTTAAGCTTAATTTCGTTTTTTAGACTAGGCGTACACTGAAAAAATACAATTTAATTTTACTAGGATTAAAAATTTCAGAATCTGTCACGTCAACAAACAGAGACCGGTTACGAATAAAATTAAGACTACTGTAAATAAACAAGAACATACGTAACGCCCACCTTTACCGAAACAAGAACTCTCAACCTATTTTTCAATTGACAATCTTACCCTTAAAACACCTAAAATGTAGCAAAAGAAACCACTTGAAACACCCACTTCACTGTAACCAGTCGCGCAAATACACTAAAATCTTCACAGGTGCCAACTCCAAAATATCCTCTGGACGGTTTACAAACTCAAAAACACCTGACAGCTTGCAACCTAGATGGGAACGCACACGAAATCGCACGAACTGGGCCGAACTCCCGCACAACCTGTTGACACCAGAGCAACACGGCAACAGGTAGGTGCCACGTTCGCTGCCGGCCGCGCCGCTAGACTGCGCCACAGTCGAGAGGCCGGGCACAGCGGCAACGTCGCGCGAGAGAGGGAAATTTCAAAAAGAAACGGTCGGCCGGTGGCGGTCACCGAGTGTACTACCTGGTCGGAAAACATCCGCTCACCTTGCCGTGCGTCGCCGGGAACAGCTGACTGTCTTTTCGGTCCAGCTGATAAGTAATCAGCTGTTTGGGCGAGGCGCTATCCCGGCATTGTGATAGTGAAGAACGGTTGATAGCATTATGGTGAGCAATGAGTTGTTTTACGGGTAATAGCAGATGAGATAGGGGAAAGGTGACCCCAATAATCTGGTAGATCAAAAATTTTAAAGTACCTAAGCTTCTTTCTCCAAAATGGGAAAAATATGTAAACGGCTTTAATTCGGATTTGATTTGACGTCTGTTTTCGTAAGTTTATAGGTGGGATGTTGGAACGGAGAGGGGAATAGGACAAGATAGGCAATAAAGCATTGCTCCCAAGCCAATCAAAAATTTTCAACTTGATCTCACATTTGGGGTTACTAATTTTTATTCTGAAAATCGTATGCATTTAAAATATTACAAATTCATATACCATTTGTCATCCATCAGTATCCTAAAGGCTAAAAGGTAACGGACATCAAGATGTGAACTAAATACAAATATGAAACCGGTTTTGTTTCATGTTGCGGCTAGTTGGCTAGTTCTATGTTAATAGAATTATATATTGATAAAACACCCCATTTTAGGTGAATCAACAAATCTACGTTTCGTTCGGGCCCTTTAACTGCAATAGATATTAGGCCTACTACTAAATTACATAAATGGATAGATGGTTTTGGTTGAGCAATGCTCGCTCCGGACCATCCTATTGGATGGCATGATTTTAAGAAAGTAAAGATTAACTTTCACAGGATTCCAACTCCAAGTAAAAAATTAGTAGGGCCAAGGCCTAAGAATTTAAATTTCAAATACCTGGACCAAAGCTCAAGTGATAATTGTTTGAGAAAAGAAACCATTAGAGGAGAATCCTTGATATTTCCAAGCAAAATATATTTTATATTAGTTAACAATTAATTGGTAATGGAAATTGTATTTGATATGTTTTTTAGTAAGTAGATTTAAGACAAGCCAACACGAAAAAAGGGGGCAACAGTAAGTAACGCAGTTAACTCCACCCAGTCAGCATAAAAATTGTTGAAAAAGTAAAAAAAGTTTTAAAAAAATTCAAAATTGTTTGTAACTTGTTTTAATAAAGACAAATTTGGAATTTTTCAATATTAAAACAAGTAAAAAAACTGTCTTACAACAATTTTAAAATTGTTTCAAAACAATTTTGATACGAGTTTTAAACAAGATTTACGTCAAATTTTATATTACAAAAAAAGTTTTATAAATTAAAAATTAAAATTTTTTTGTCAAAATTTGTAACAGAATATATATTTTTTGCCAAGTGATTGAAAAAAATGTAAATAAAATCTATAAAAAATTTCAATATACTTTCGCCAGGATTTAAAAAAGCGACCTCTCACTTATTGTCCCAATGTCTTACCACTGAGCTACTCGAGATGCTTTATACTGGGCCTCACAAATTACTAGTTATACTTACAGCTTGGCTTTCACTGGTGCACTTGTAGAGTTACAAGTCAAAAGTTTTGGAATGTCAAAAGTAGACTCTAAATCAAAGTGACTTTAAAAATTTACTATTTTCAGGTGTTTAAATAACTTAATTAAAAAAAAAATTTCAATGGTTAAAAGACAAATTTATATAAAATATTTGACACAATTTGTCTGTGATACACTTTAGTTCAATTTAATTATGCTATAACAGTTGTCAAATATTTTGTTGTTGAATTTGATAAATTGACAGAAGTTTATGTGTACCTATAGTGTTTCTTGTGATGGCGCCACAATTTAAGTTAATTAATAAACAAAAAACAAACCCTTTACCTTTATTAATTAAATACGACGCACAAGTGGGTTAGAAAAACATTTAGAGCTTGTTCTTGATTGTGTGACATAAAACTTTAAATGTTTTGGAAGTAATAACAATGATGTTTAATAATACCATACTTTAAGAAATTATAGGTCTTAAATCGTTCGGACTTATCGTACATGGTTTTGGCAATTAAATCATAACTAGAGATCGCCTCCTGATCGAAATTCGATCAAAATTTCAGTTGATCCAAATTTAGTCAATTTTAGTTGACCCAAGAAGCTTAAAAACATTTTAGAACTAAAACATCTGTTCTTCCTAATTTTCTAGCAGTTGTTCTTACAACAGCTGTCTAATGATTCATTCAAATTTCCTTTCTCCATAAGATTAACATTGGAACTTTGAAAGCCTGTGGGGTGTAGCCCTGCTGGAGTCCGATGTGAATTACAATATGATTCTGCTCATGTACAGACCTTTCCAACGGTATGCTCGGATTTATTCTACGATGCACACGAGCTGAGAAAAAAGGAGGAAATTAAACATGCTTGCGTATTAATATATAGATTATTGTTAAAAATGAAAAAATCAGAGTACTCAACTGTGTTAAATCTTTATTGCTATTAACTTTTATACGTCTGTATGTGATGTTAGTAGCTTTTGTTTCAATCTCATAATTATATAATTATTAAAAACATAATATTTTTCAAATATATTTCACCAATTATATTATAACAATTTTGAAATTGTTTCAAACTTGTTTTAAACTTGTTTCAAACTTCTTTTAAAACAATTTTAAAACCAAACTTATTTTAAAATTGTTTCAAAACTATTTTAAATCAAGTTTCAACAATTTTCATGCTGCTTGGGCAGTTTCAGTAATACGTATTCAAGTTAAGTTAACGGTCTTTGGTTTTAACGGGGCAAGAAAACACTATATTGCATAACACATGAGGTGATGCCATGGTAATGATAGATAGAGGTGGTTAAACGTAATATCGCATTAATAGTTTGAAACCTATGGAAAAACTGTTGATTTTTAGCTGATAGAATTTGAGGTGGGTTACTCAACGGGCATTGTCAAATATAGCTCCATTTTTGAGCCTATTCGAGGTGATCGAATACCCACAATCATTATATACACGTGGAGAGGAACAATCGGATACCTACTGCGGCCATGGCCAAGTAGTAACCTATGGCCATGGTAGTGACTGTCAGACCGGCGAGGGGTCGCGGAAATGATAATTTTATTTCTCTGCCTTCCCCGCACAGTTCTCGATGCACTTTTGCCGTTTTTCGAGGTTGCGTGTGTCAGAGAAAATCCTTGCTTGTAACTGCCCATTTAAAATTAATGTTTATTTAAATTAATGTCTAAAAACGTGCATATTTACAGTAACTACCGTACTGTACATACTAAGTTGAATTGACTGCCGGGAAGACCTTGCTTTTTAAAAACTGATAACATTTTACATGAGAAATATTAAAGTTTGCCTAAATGGACGATATGTACAAACAAAAATTTCCAAGATGTAACATAAAACTGAAAATCATAGTTTCAGAGAACAGAATTCGATCTTTTAAAACTCTGCAGTAACTTAATCATATTTCTAATAATACTAAAACTTTTTAAAAACTCTCAATCAATTAAACTGTTAGATTATAAACTATAGGAATAACTGAGAGGACCCTGAGGTTAGGGTTAGGCTACTTCTTAACTTTGAGTCTAAATACTGCACTATTGAATAAACTTTGCTAAACTTTATGCTCAACCATCAGTAACCATTCAGTTAACTGACAGTTTTCAACATTTGTGACAAATTTATAAATTTAAGCAATTATAATCTCTAAAATAATAGCACATTAATGTGAGCAGAGTCGCTATTTAACATAAGATTTATGTATAAATGATTTTTTATCTTCAAATGGTCTTATTACTGAACAATAAAATGTTCCCTCTGGCATTCAACACCTCCAAGAAAGGCTGTGATGTCGAACGGGGAAGGCGGGAATCGCTATTTGTGTATTAAGAGCGCAAAGTACGTCTTTGCCACTCGGGAATAGTAGATGGCCGCACAATCGTCAGCTGCGAGTGCGGCAAAACATTTCGAGAGCGGCAATGGCTATTTGTGTTCGTTTTACACATAAGATTATTCCTACCACCATAATTGAAACAGATTTAAGGTTTTATTGAATACAATATGTCATTTAGGTTATTAACAGCTGTCAGCTGTGGAATAGTTTGTAGGTAACAACAGCTGGCCGAGTTGGCCTTAAACTGCTATTTGTTTTATCGTGCAGGAATGAACATTGCCGCTATAGACCGGAAGCCGAAACCGGAAATGAACTGTTTTGCGTAGAGTTTACAGGTGTAGCAATGAGATTATTTCCATGCAGTAGCAGGAAAAATTAATTTCATCCATTTTCCCAGCCCCGGGGCGATCTGATAGTTTCTACCTTGTAGCGGCCGCTGTGGGTATTCGATAGTTTTTCCCCTCCTTTATCATCCTCTCCTCACTAATGATTGTGATTGTGGGTATTAGATCATCTCGAGTAGATTTAAGAATTGTGGTTATTCAAAAGTAACCCTTTTTAACATCACAATTTTGAACAACTTTGTTAAATCTGATCATAGAAACCCTTTATGTGCTTAGCTAAAATTTGTGTAAGTTTGAATAGAGATTTGCATTATTAGATGCAAGCAAATTAGTATCAAAGGGAAATAGTATTGAAAATTTGAGAGGAATAAATTAAATTAATTGAAGAATCCAATTTTTAGCCACTTCGCTCATTTTACATTCCGACTTAACGATCTAAGAATAAAAGCGGTTTAATCATGGCTTCATTTCCTGTCCTCTGTGAAATCCTATAAATTGTGCATGTCAGGAAATATAAGTTTTTCTTAAATCAAATTTCTTTATGTTGCTGGTTTACAGCTGTGTTCCAAAGAGACCGCCTGCAGTAATTTTCAATGCCATACTTCTGTAGGCATTAGGTATTAGGTTTTCGGGGAAGGCAGTAGAGTAAATTTATGTTCTTTTTACACAACTTTTCAAATGAGTGGGCCTAAAAAGAGTTAAAATTTTGCAATTTATTATTATTGTTACTACAAATGGTAGGATTTAAATATTCTTAAACACGAATAAAATAATACAGTAGTTATAAAAATTTTCATGTGTGTTTTATTTTGTTATTTACTAGTTTAAACAGTTTAGTAGAAAGATTGTAAATATTGTAACACTGTAACAAAAATAGAAAATGAAATAAAAGATTTTAAGAACAAGGAAGGAAATGTTTTTAGGTATGTCTGTTATTTGCCTTGTTAAGATAAAAAATAATAACCAGGTGTCTAACAATTGTTTATTAACATTGCAATCGGCGATTGTGTAGGCTATTCAATTGCTTAAGGCCGCGCGGCCTTTATTTATTTATTTATTTATTTATTTTTTTGACATTTTACACTATGGGTCCTCTGTATTTTAAAATAGGAAATTGTTAACCGAGTATAAACATTTTACCAGCAAAGAGCGTTGCAAAATATCAGTAAAACGCAATCATAGTACCTACAAAAATCAGCAGACCATAAAATTATTTGGTATGGTTAAAATTTTTGAAGGACTATTGAAAAATAATTTAGGTTACTAAAAGCTCTATTATAAATAATCAAATGTGATTAATTGAAATAGAAAACACATAGAAATGAAATAAAGAGGAAATAACAAAAAGCCTCTCAGAGCCAAAGATAACATGATAGTAAAGAATATCTCGTGTTTAATATTTACCGTCGAGAGAGTGGATCCATCCCTGACCCCAATTAATTATATCCCACAAATTCTATACGGTACTCTTTCATATTTTCTCTATCCTTTCATATCGGTTTCCTATTTCCCTATAACTTTTTTTATACGTGAAAAAATTCTCGAAACAATATAATATCTTTGAAAATATTTAAGTTATAAAACTTTGCAAATTGATTTTGAGTGACAAACTCTATTTCCTTCAGTACACTTACTGTCCTTGGATCTCCAAAGGGGGACACAAGGACTCAGAAGAAAACAGCGACCAAGGAATACTAGTATCCCTTGGTCGCTGGAAGAAAATCTTAAATCTAGGCATAGGTCAACATGTAAATAAATTTAAATGTCGTTAAGAATAGAGAACAGTCTAGATTTTGTTTTGAAATAAAAAACTTAAAAAATTATGAAAATACTTGATAAACACGTAGTAACATGCCTGATTGATAAATGTATAAATGGATAGGCCTAGAACTGTAAAGAATTAATTATAGAAATCAATCTCATTATCAGACTACTATTAACGACATCCCTTTTAAAAATTAAACTAAAAGTTTAAGAGAGTAATTCAAACTCAGTAGACCAGCAACATACTACTTTTTTGCGCGGTGGGGCAATTCGCTGCTAGTCGCCTCCAAAAACTACTAATTACCCGGTTATATAAACGCCTAATTACAAGTTTCATGGGAACCGGGAATGCCATCACTGCGCAACAATGCTTGCCCAAGACGACGCGCAGATTGTCCGCAGTGGGACGCATGCGCGGCACAGAACGGGTCGACGCGCACTCTGGCGAACTGTGCAGGAATTCCATTGAGTATCTGACCTCCTAACGGAGATCTGGCAACGCCGCCAAGCACTGCGCCGGCGCACTGCTGCCAAAACCGCGCAATCGCACATGTTTACGTTGTTGCCCCGTTACCGCAAAATTTAAGCTTGTAGTTGCGTCGTTTAGTGTCAAATTGCGTGGTGAGGATAATATTTTCGTGTGGAGATTGTGGCAGCTCGTGAATTACACAACCAACGCTGGTGTAATGTGTTATTATAATAAACTACTTTGAAAACGTGTTACTTGATGTATGATTTAATGAACGCTATTTCAGAATTAATCGATTAAGTTTAAGCCGTCAGCTATTCCTTTCGGTAAAACTGTTTGCAGTGGACAATACTGAAGACAAAAAGCATTACTTATGATTACTATTATTAAAATAATATAGTACAAAGATAAAAACAAGAATCATTAATATTTTTACTAAATAAACTAAGTAAATAGGATGAAAGAAGTCTGGAAACGGAATGGTACGGTATCTTTAAAAGTACGTACATCATCTGAGCGATATGCGGGCAGCCAGGCATTTAAAATTATTTAATTAACAAATCTAAAACTTTGAAAATTGATTTTCAAAATCGGCTTCCCAAATTCCTAGGAATTCCAAGGGGTGACGGTCCACAAGGAGTCAGAAGAAAATCTTAAATGTAAACGTAATGTGCATTTACACATAAAGTTCCAAGTCTCTATGATTAAAGAACAATGACGCAAACCCGACTTCAAAAGAATGGTTGAGCAAAAAAATGTCATGCAATCAAACTTTGCATTAAAATCATATTGCAGAATACAAAAAATTCAATAACTTCCAATACACTTAACCATCATATGATATATAATTTTCATATACTATATATTCTATATTATTTATAAGTTTTATATATTTTGAATGATGACCGGTGTCACTGGTCGAAATCGATCGCCACTGTATAAGATTTTTGATATATATTTACCTTATTGTAAACAATTACAGTATAAGTGTAAATATATCGAGTAGTGTTGTAAGACGTTTTATTATTTCAACCAGCACAATATCGATATCAGCACGTATAATGCTAATCAAGAAGTTATTTAAAAAAATAATACATTAAAATTTTGTCCAGTGCCAGAAGAACGCATGCGGTTTTTTATATTATAACCTCGTCTATGTAGTTGTTTCTAATTGAGATTTATAATTTAAAAGATATATTAATCAAGATAAATTTATAAAACAGTTTTGTTAATGCAGAAAGCATTTAAAATTTTACACTCGGAAAAAAAACACATATTGAAAACACGTCGACATAGTTGAACAAGTAGCGAACTCAATGTTAGTTTCAAGCGTAGTGGACGGTTGGCAACTGATTAAAATATAGATGAAATACCACGATACCAATTACAGGATAGCAATGTGTTTGTGTTGATGGTAATTACAGTAATTAGTTTTCTGACCAATTACACAAAACAGTAGCCCGGTATTGCTGATTGTTGATTACAAACGTCCATCGGCGCTCATCGAGTAAAATTATATTGTGTAATACGAGTACTATGTAACAATGTTAGGGATGCAGTGTATAAGTTTTTTGTCGGAAGAAAACGTGATACATATTTTGCCAACGCAAGAAGTTGGAAGTCGTGAAGTTGAAGTCGTGTAGTTTCGTTCCAGCTGGTATCGTCATCGTGGGATTATAAGTATCCCCATTCAGTATGGTAATGGTTTGAATTAACGAATTACCTGTCGGTTGATTTCAACTATTTAAATATTCTAATCATCTATAATTATTAAGTTCCGTAGGAAACCTACTTTAGTTTTTTTACTGCATACATAATTTGTAATTACTATAATTATAAAAGGAAATTGTTAAATTTACATCCATTGACATTACTGGCACCTTAACAAAATCAACGTTTTTAGGAATATTTAATTAAAAAATTTAATAATTCTCTGCTTAATCAATTATGACTACTGTTTTCTAACACTCTGAATACGAAAACTGTTTCATTTACATTAATTACCATTGCTTTGAAAAAGTAAATAAAAAATAAATGTGTTTGT